>JARQOC010000009.1:56927532-57150032 GCA_033576535.1 Allobates femoralis
TATAAATGTTGTCTCTGGGCTCATTGTACATCACATCGTCTCCTGGACACTTGTTGGAGCCTTCGCTGAATACTGAGCTCGGATCGGTGAGTTACTACATTATTCTGACTCCTTATGTTTCCTGTAAAAACCCAAACTACTATATTGTGGATACAAATAACTCTATGTGCACTGAAATACAGGAGCGTCACCATGAATGAGATCATCAGAAAGTGACTTTATATCAGTAATTCAATACATAAAGTGACACACATCTAGTATATAGAGTCATTACACACAGAGGGATCTATCTCATGTGTTTATTTCTGTTAATGTTGATGTTTAATGAAATCCCAAAGGTCATTATCTCAGAAAATTAAAGTACAAACTGCATATAAACACAATGTACACAGACTCTATCCACACTGTACAGATACACACCATGCACTAAATATTGTACACATTGCACATACACACTGTACACAGACACTACACATATATACACTGCAGATACACACTATACACGGACACACTGTACAAACACTGTACACATAGACACTGTACACACAAACACACCCCATACACACACTGCACATACAGACACCTTACATACACACAGCACATACACTGACTGTACACACACACTGCACATACACACAAACACTGCACACACGCACTGAATGCATCATAGGACCTCCAATACCATAAGGGAACAGCGCGGTGCTTTGGATCATGTTCTCAGTGATTGACAGCGTGATCTAAAGGGTTAACAATGGTGATCAGATCACTGATGGAATCATTGATGTTAGCTACACATTTGATCAGATCGGCTGATCAGTGTGGGGGATGATGCTAGGCCAGTGTGTGAGCTCATCACAGGGAGGGACACGGCCATAGATGTATATATACCTCCTGGAGCATATCCTCACAGTCTAGCACCATATGTGACAGCACATCTTATAATACAGGGTTACCCACTCACTTTGCCGGTCACTGAGGTAGAGACAGGAACACTCTCCAGTTTACAGTTTATTCGGGTTTATTCCCATCTCCATAAACCACAGGTGATAACATAAGTAGGAGGCTTCTATCCTCTTTACAGAACTTAAGTGTCCATTTACCTGACAGTAGATCACAGGGCTCCTAAACAAACCATATGCTTGCAGGGTATAGGGATGGGCGAATCTACTCGCTAGGACTCGTTACTCGGCGAGTAGTAAGGGACTCGCAGGACTCGGTACTCTGCGAGTCTCCCAGTGATTACTCGCACGAGTCCAATGCAAATCAATATCAATCCTAGTTTTGTCAGAAACGCTGACAAAACTAGGATTGCCATTGTTTGCATTAGACTGGTGCGAGTAATCACTGGCTACTGTGCCAGTGATAGCAGGGAAACTCGCAAATAACTGCTGTTTCTTTGCGAGCCGAGTCCAGCTGTCTTCTCTGTGCAGCTCCAGGGTCCTAGAGCCCGCCTGCTGCCTGATGTAGCAGTGCTGAGATTGTTCTCAGTCTGCTCATTCCCTGTGTACAGACATGAATGTCTGTGCACAGAGATGATGTAGCAGTGCTGCGATTGTTCTCAGTCTGCTCATTCCCTGTGTACAGACATGAATGTCTGTGCACAGAGATGATGTAGCAGAGCTGAGATTGTTCTCAGTCTGCTTATTCCCTGTGCATAGACATCTATATTTATGCACAGGGGATGTAGCAGAGAGGACATCGCGTTTTGGACTGCGTCGGACGGAAGAGGATTTTTTTAATTAAAGATGGAGTCCCTAATGGCTTTTTTTTTTATTTCTAATAAAACATTTTCCTTGTGTTGTGTTTTTTTTAAAACAATTTAATAGAAATTCATGGCGGTCATGTCTAATATTGGCGTGACCGCCATAAATTTCGGGCTTAGGGCCAGCTGATAATACAAAGCTGGCCCTAACCTCTTTATTACCCAGCGTGCCACCGCTACCAGGGCCGCTGGAAGAGCGGGGTTCAGCGCCAGAGGATGGCGCTTCAATGAACGCGCCATCTTCTGGGGCGGCTGCGGGCTGCAATTTGCAGCGGAGGGTGCCCAGAAAGCTTGGGCATCCCTGCGCTGCGGATTCCAGCCCCCAGCTGCTTAGCTGTACCTGGCTAGACATAGAAATTGCGCGGAGCCCCACGCATTTTTTTTTTATTATTTCATGAATTTCAGAGTCAGAGTCTCAGAGTCAGAGTCTCAGAGTCAGAATCTCAGAATTTCATGAAATAATTAAAAAAAAAATGCGTGGGGCTCCGCGCAATTTCTATGTCTAGCCAGGTACAGCTAAGCAGCTGGGGGCTGGAATCCGCAGCGCAGGGATGCCCAAGCTTTCTGGGCATCCCCCGCTGCAAATTGCAGCCCGCAGCCGCCCCAGAAGATGGCGCGTTCATTGAAGCGCCATCCTCTGGCGCTGAACCCCGCTCTTCCAGCGGCCCTGGTAGCGATGGCACGCTGGGTAATAAAGAGGTTAGGGCCAGCTTTGTATTATCAGCTGGCCCTAAGCCCGAAATTTATGGCGGTCACGCCAATATTAGACATGACCGCCATGAATTTCTATTAAATTGTTTAAAAAAAAACACAACACAAGGAAAATTTTTTATTAGAAATAAAAAAAAAAGCCATTAGGGACTCCATCTTTAATTAAAAAAATCCTCTTCCGTCCGACGCAGTCCAAAACGCGATGTCCTCTCTGCTACATCCCCTGTGCATAAATATAGATGTCTATGCACAGGGAATAAGCAGACTGAGAACAATCTCAGCTCTACTACATCATCTCTGTGCACAGACATTCATGTCTGTACACAGGGAATGAGCAGACTGAGAACAAT
Source organism: Allobates femoralis (assembly GCA_033576535.1). Taxonomy (NCBI): domain Eukaryota; kingdom Metazoa; phylum Chordata; class Amphibia; order Anura; family Aromobatidae; genus Allobates; species Allobates femoralis. Next base: position 56,930,356 of record JARQOC010000009.1, read on the forward strand.
CTCAGCTCTGCTACATCATCTCTGTGCACAGACATTCATGTCTGTACACAGGGAATGTGCAGACTGAGAACAATCTCAGCACTGCTACATCAGGCAGCAGGCAGGCTCTAGGACCCTGGAGCTGGGGCAGCCAGAACACAGAGAAGACAGGATCTTATCTGTGCGAGTCAGCGATTACTTACAAAGTAAACGAGCAATGCAAATAAATGACAAAACTAGGATTGCTTCAGGCTGAAGCTTCCGAGACACATCTGCGATTTGTAAATCTCACACTACTCGCTATTACTCGCTTCCCCATTCATTAACATTGGACTCGCTAGACTCGCAACGAGTAGCGAGTCCTGTGCTCGGACTCGCTAGAGTCAAGCGATTCCGAGTAATTTAGGATTCGCCCATCACTAGCAGGGTATATGACATTTATAAGGTTCAATAGATATCAAAACCCTAATTATGACATACAAAGCCGTCCACAACCTGTCTCCTCCGTACATCTCTGACATGGTCTCCCGGTACCTAACCTCACACAACCCTTGATCCTCTCAAGATCTTCTTCTCTACTCCACTCTTATCTCTTCTTTCCCCAACCGCATACAAGATTTCACCTGTGCTTCCCCCATACTCTGGAACGCTCTACCCCAACACATCAGAGTCTCACCCACCTTGGAAACCTTCAAAAAGAATCTGAAGACCCAACAAGCTACAACCTGCAGTGAGCCTTAGTCTACTGAACCACCGCATGAGCAGCTCTACCTTCTCCTACTGTATCCTCACCCATGCCATGTAGACTGTGCACCTTTATGGGCTGGGTCCTCTCTCTTAACCTACTATATCCTCACCCATCACTCGTAGACTGTGAGTCCTCATGGGCAGGACCCTCTCCCCTCACATACTGTATCCTCACCTATCCCTCGTAGACTGTGAGCCCTCATGGGCAGGACCCTCTCTCCTCACCTACTGTATCCTTACCCATCCCTTGTAGACCATGAGCCCTTGTTACTAGGGTCCTTTCTCTTCACTTACTGTATACTCACCCATCCCTTGTAGACTGTGAGCCCTTGCAGGCAGGGTCCTCTCTCCTCAGCTACTGTATCCTCACCCATCCCTTGCAGATCTTGACCCCTCGTTACTAGGGTCCTCTCTCCTCACCTACTGTATCCTTACCCATACATTGTAGACTGTGAGCCCTCGTGGGCAGGGTCCTCACTCCTCACCTACTGTATCCTCACTCATCCCTTGTAGACTGTGAACCCTTGTGGGCAGGTTCCTCTCTCCTCACCTACTGTATCCTCACCCATCCCTTGCAAACCATGAGCCCTCGTTACTAGGGTCCTCTCTCCTCACCTACTGTATCCTTACCCATACATTGTAGACTGTGAGCCCTCGTGGGCAGGGTCCTCTATCCTCCTGTACCTGTCTGTGCCTTGTATTGCTCATGTTTATTGTACTTATCTAGCGTGTTTCCCCGAATATAAGACAGTGTCTTATATTAATTTTACCCCCAAAAGTCCCACCCTGTCTTATATTCGGGGTATGACTTATATTTAAAAAAAAAATGACAAAAATGAAAAGTCCCAGCCCCATACATTATGCCACTGCAGCCCTCAGCACAGTACCGTTAAAACCGCAATTCCGCCGCACAGCCGACTTGCGGCACACTTGCAGCAGGTCCCCATACAATGTACGGTACTGTATGGGACACTTGCGGCAAGGTGCGGCAAAGGTGCGGTAACCGCACCTTGCCGCAAGTGTCCCATACAGTACCGTACATTGTATGGGGACCTGCCGCAAGTGTGCTGCAAGTCGGCTGTGCGGCGGAATTGCGGTTTTAATGGGCAAGTCGGCAAGGAAACATCCTTACTTTTTAGGGTAATGGCGGCCTCGGGCTATGGATTCCTCCGCGGTGCAGGGCGTTGTCCAGATGCTTCTTCATGCAGGAGCTTATGGCCAATCAGCACTCGAGCTGCTGAGCCAATCAGCGCTCGAGATGCTGGGGAGCCGCTGGCCAATCAGGAGCTCCTGCCGGCAGCGGTGACGTCAGGCTGGGGCGACAGGCGCACAAGATTAACCCTATGCCCTCGGGGTTACCTGCGGCACCTGAGGGCAGAGGGGAGCCCAGGGGGGACAGCGGACCTGCGGCTGCACCTGAGGGCAGAGGGGAGCCCAAGGAGGACAGCGGGGCCAGTGGGACAGCGGGGACACAGGTAAAACATGCAATGGGCAAAAATGGCACTTTAGCGGTACCCTGTCTTATATTCCCCGAAAATAAGTCTTATAATCGGGGTATGACTTATATTGGAAAATTCTGCGCCAGCCCTGCCCTGACTTATATATTCGGGGGTGACTTATTTTCGGGGAAACAGGGTATGTTTGCCCCTTTTCACATGTAAAGCACCATAGGATAAATGGAGCTATAATAATTATAATAATAATAATAATAATACTCAGCTGCAGAGTCACTTGTTTGGACGTCTCCTAATCATTATTTCTCTGTTCTGTTCTTCCCGACATACTATAACTTAGTTCGGGTGTCCAGGTTGCTGTCAGGTTATGCCGTGATGCTAAGGCCAGGGTCACATTTACATTTTGACCCTAGCGTACCGGATTGCGCTTTTATCTTAGTACTTTTCCCAGCACCACATAGCGTTACCGCTATGCGGTGCTGGATAACACTGCCCCTAGATACCCGATATTTACCTTCCCAACCAGTCACACAGGAAGCTGCTGGGAGTGCGCTTTACAGTGCCGCACAGGAAACACTGCAGACAGCGTCTTCTCTGACGTCTTACACTTTATATTATCTTTATACCTCCTAGAACTTTCTCTGCTTTCCAGCTGCAGACTGGCATTAAGCTTACACATATAGAAATCTAATGCTGGCACTTTATGTCTTCCAGACTCTACAATCTACTTGGAGATGGCTCTGCTGACTCTTCTTCTGGTGATGATCCCCGGTACGGCACATTCATACATTTCTATCTTCTAGTTATTACTTAGGTCAGCAGATGAGGCTGGGATCAGACGCCTCCTGCAGTGACTGATGTACATATACAGGAGCGTCTCAGTGAATTAGAATATCATCAGATAGTGACTTTATATCAGTAATTCAATACATAAAGTGACCACATCTATAAGATAGAGTCATTACACACAGAGGGATCTATTTCATGTGTTTATTTCTGTTAATGTTGATGATTAATGAAAACCCAAAGGTCATTATCTCACAAAATTAAAGTAGGTAGGATGAAGGGTCTGAGAGATAATATAAGACCTAAATAGATATCAGAGGCTTCACCTTGTGTGGTTGTGAGAGTCACAACGACTATAAAAGCAAATCACGGCTGCTGCAGTCCCCAGCGTGGTGCATATATAGGAGGGGGGATGAAGGGTTTAGCACCGCACTGCCGTATTCCACCAGACATCAAAAGGGGAATATAATATATGTTGTCACTTTATGTATTGAATTACTGAAATAAATTACATGTTTGATGATCTTCTAATTCATAGAGACGCTCCTGTATATGGCTGTAGATGTACAGAGATTTAAGCCAAGCTGTCATTACAATATTGTGCTGGACTATTGGATCCAATTACACAATTATACAGTAAGGAGTGGTGACACCACTAAGGGTAAAACCACACAACAAACTCACGTTGAGTGCAATGCAAGAAAAACTTGCATTGCACTCGAACCAATGTTAATTAATCATTCGGGTCAGAGTAGTAATATTTTGCTCCAACAATCTAGAAGTGTGTGCAAAATCCCAGCATGCTGTAATTGCACACATATATCACATGTGGGTGTCCACTGCAAGTCAATGGATGCGATAAACAATCACAAACAGGCAGCACACTGACAGTGTTTGTAACATGGTCTTTCCCATCCTGGTAAAAGTTAGAATAGACAGATAAGATATAGATAGATAGATAGATAGATAGATAGATAGATAGATAGATAGATAGATAGATAGATAGATAGATCGATCAGGTTTACCAGTCTCCCACTGCTACTTCTGGGGCCGCCCATTAAGCCTCATGCATATTCAATGCACTGACTAGCAAACAGCCAATCACACATGCTCACGCTCTGTGAGAGCCTCTGTGATTGGCTGTTGCAGTCAGACTGCATTTCCACAATCTGGACAGAGATTGTGCTTGGTTGCCGTACACATTAGTGTATAGAAACCATCCTGCCGGCATAGGGTGTTAAATAAATAATGTAAAAATAAAAGTGTGGGGCTTTGCATTATTTTTATGTCTAGCCTGATGAAAGCGGACAGCTGCGAGCTGCCATCCTCAGCTGCTTAATTTTACCTTGGTGGCAAAAAAAAAAAATGTGTGGGCTCCACCTTATTTTAATTGCCAGCCAAGGTAACCCTAGGCAGCTGAGGGCTGGTATTCTCTGCTGTGTGAGGGCCCATTGTTTTGGGGCCCTGCATGCTAAAGAATAGCAGCCCGCAGCTGCCCCTGAAAATGGTGCATTCATTAGAAGTGCCATTTCCAGGCGTTTTACCAGGCTCTTCCAGCGGCCCTGGAGCCGGTCAGTGCAGTGAATATGCATGAGGCTTATTGGGTGGCCCCGGAAGCAGCAGCGGGAGACTGGTAAACCTGATCTAGCTATTCTAACATATATCTATCTGTCTATTCTATTCAATCTATCTATCCCATACGTCTGTCTATTCTATTCAATCTATCCTGTCGAATCTTTTCTAACTTTACAGCATGGAAAGACCATGTTACAAACATATTGCACACGGACACCACATGGATGTCACACGGATGTTAACTGAGAAAAAAAACACTATTGTATCACACTCACATGACTATACGGAAAGCAGTCATGTAACTGTCATGCACCAACCTCCCTCCGATAACGCATACCCCGGAGTGCCTCTACTCTAAGGAGGAATGCAGCGATCCTGCCGGCTGGAGCCGGTTCTATTCATGGGCTCGTCTCCTCCGCTCCTTCACTGATGGCGAGATGACGGCCGCTGTATGTATCACACGCATTATGCAGGTGGATGATATTTATATATCGCATACAAAAATGATATCAGCTATTTCTATACTATGTAGTGACTTTTCTACACCATTGGCGGCAGTTATTTCTATAATTACATTACAACAATGATGTGTGTGTTATAGCGGCATTATCTGTATACTGTGATGGCGTTATATAATGGAGGCACAGTGACTATCAGAGCCGGGGTCCAGCCGTGATATTCCGGAATGACATCCTAGTAATAACCACACATTACACTGTTCTCATTCTATGTCTCATAATAAAATGCTTTATGATAAATTGAGATGCAGTAATTCCCGTTATAATGATGTGATACAGAGCGACATGGAGAAGGCGATAATCTCATCTCATCTGAACCTTGTCTCCACAGTTCTGCAGGGTCTGGGGCAGGAGGAGCGACAAATACAATGGTTCGACCAAAGTAAGAAAGATTTCTTGGTATACACTGCACTAACATGAAGAACACACATATACTGTACACACACATACTGTACACATACATACTGTACACATACTGTACACATACACACACATACTGTACACATACACACACATACTGTACACATACATACTGTACACATACATACACACACATACTGTACACATACTGTACACACACATACTGTGCACATACATACACATACTGTACACATACACACACATACTGTACACATTCATACACATACTGTACACATACACACACATACTGTACACATACATACACACATACTGTACACATACACACACATACTGTACACATACACACACATACTGTGCACATACATACACACACATACTGTACACATACATACACACATACTGTACACATACATACACACACATACAGTACACATACACACACATACTGTACACATACATACACACATACTGTACACATACATACACATACTGTACACATACACACACATACTGTACACATACATACACATACTGTACACATACACACACATACTGTACACACACTGTACACATACATACACACATACTGTACACATACATACACATACTGTACACATACACACACATACTGTACACATACATACACATACTGTACACATACACACACATACTGTACACACACTGTACACATTCATACACATACTGTACACATACACACACATACTGTACACATACACACATACTGTACACACACATACACATGCTGTACACATACATACACACACATACTATTCACATACACACGCAAACTGTACACATACATACACACATACTGTACACATACACACACATACTGTACACATACACACGCATACTGTACACATACATATACATACTGTACACATACACACACATACTGTACACATACACACATACTGTACACATACATACACATACTATTCACATACACACATACGGTACATATACACACATACTGTACACATACATACACACATACTGTACACATACATACACATACTGTATATATACATACGATACATATACTGTACACATACATACACATACTGTACACATACATACACACATACTGTGCACATACATACACACATACTGTACACACACACACATACTGTGCACATACATACACACATACTGTACACATACATACACATACTGTACACATACATACACACATACTGTACACATACACACGCACACATACTGTACACATACACACACATACTGTGCACATACATACACACACATACTGTACACATACATACACACACATACTGTACACATACATACACATACTGTACACATACATACACACATACTGTACACATACACACATACTGTACACATACACACATACTGTACACATACATACACACACATACTGTGCACATACATACACACACATACTGTGCACATACATACACACATACAGTACACATACATACACATACTGTACACATACATACACACACATACTGTATACATACACACACACACATACTGTACACACACACACATACTGTGCACATACATACACACATACTGTACACATACACACACATACTGTGCACATACATACACACATACTGTACACATACATACACACACATAATGTACACATACGCACATACTGTGCACATACATACACACATGCTGTACACACACATACTGTGCACATACATACACACATACTGCGCACAGACATACACACATATACTATGCATGTACATACACATATATAATTATACAGTACATATACTGTGCCCATACATACACACACACACACATTTATAGAGTACATATACTGTGCACAACCATACACACATACTGTGCACATACATACACACATACTTTGCACATACAAAAACATACTGTGCACATACATACTTATATTGTGCACATATATACATGCATATTGTGAACATGCATACACATTCTGTGCACAAACACACACAAACTGTGCACATACATACACATACTGTGCACATACGTACACATACTATGCACATACGTACACACATACTGTTTGCATATATACACCCATACTGTGTAGACACATACATTCATACTGTGCACATACATACACACATACTGTGTGCATATAAAAATAATTGAATCTCAGTATCCTCAGTGGTTGATACCTTTTAATGGCAAACTGAAAAGATGGTAACAAATAGCAAGCTTTCGGGACACTAAGGTCTCTTTATCAGGCTAATAATGGCACAAACTCTGAACATGAATCCAAATATACACACATATAGAGGGCTGGATAATGCAGTACATAAAGCGAGTGAGGTGAAGCATAACACAGGACTTGGTCAGATTCAGAAGGGGGGAGAGAGCATTTGTGGCAGTAAAGATCAGCATCCAGGGATAAGAAGCAGATAGTTTTATGTCCTTTGATTTGTTGTTTCTCCAAGATTTGAAAATTCTTCAATTGATATAAAAAGACATAAATTCATGTGACACATTAATTCTTGCTCTGAATGTGTCAAGGATCATCATCAGTTTTTATTGCCGGACTCTCAACCCCCCCCATGATGTCTCATCTCCCCCCCTCCCCTGTACTGCTTCATCTCCGCTGCCCACCTCTTTGCTCACTCTCTGCCACCCGCTTCTGTGTTTGCACTCTACTGCCCAACCCTGTGCTCGCATCTGCTGCCCTACCCTGTGCTCGCATCTGCTGCCCTCCCCTGTGCTCGCTCTCTTCCCCCCTCTGCTGTGCTCACTCTCTGACCCTCTCTCTTGTGCTCACTGTCTGCCCCTTCCCTTGTGCTCACTCTCATGTGATGGCGGCATGAGGAACTAATTTAGCCGGCTGTGGAGCGTGGTGTGAGTGCAAAGCTGAGTGTGGGGTGAGTGCAGGGCTGAGTGCAAGGTGAGTGAAGTGCGGGGTGAAAGCAGGTGGAGTGTGGGTTGAGTGCAAGACTGAGAGCCGGATGAGTGCAGGGCTGAGTACGGGGTGAGAGCATGGCTGAGTGCAGAGCAGAGTGTGGATTGAGTGCAGAGCTGAATGCAGAGTGGAGTGTGGGATGAGTGTAGGTGGAGTGCGGGGTGAGATCAAGTGGAGTGTGGGGTAAGTGGGGGGCTGTGTGCAAAGTGAGTGGAGGGTTGAGTGCAGGGTGTGTGCAGGGCTGAGTACAGGGTAGGTGCAGGGCTGAGTGTGGGGTGAGTGCACGGCTGAGTGCAGGGTTGAATACAGAGCTGAGTACGGGGTAAGTGCAGGGCTGAGTGTGCGGTTAGTGCAGGGCTGAGTGTGGGGTGAGTGCAGGGTTGAGTGTGGAGTGACTGTGGTGTGGGGTCATTGGGCTGCAGTTCCTGGCTGCTGCTGTCTGTGCTCCCCACTCCATTCAGCTTAAGTACCTGTGGTGACATCACAGTCATGTGACCTGGCTTCACCCATAATTGTGATGTCACCACAGGTACTGTAGGCGGGTCTTAACTTTTTGGGGGTGCCGTGTGGGAGGGCTGCGGACTGCTGGGAGCGGGCAGGGAGACGCATGCACGGGGTTGTGGTTGCCAGCAGAGATGGGTGCAGTGGGAATGTCTGGCGGCAAAGGTGAGTGCAGCAGGGGTGTCAGCTTTTTGTGCTGCAGCGGCATATTGGGATACCCATCACTTGGGTGTCCTAATATAGGGTCAGCGTACTTCCGGTCGGTGCTTGGTATTGTGGAATTCATAGCCATCTCGATGGAAACGGATGTCAGACAACATAAAGTAACTACATATTAGATATAGTGTATGTGCATACATATTCTACATACATATACACAAACATACTGTGCACACACATATATTGCACATATACAAACACATGAATAGTGCACAGATACGTACAATGACAGTTTAGAAATCATCTGCTATGATGAGCATCTTCAGGGATGATTGGCTAATAATGGACGATTTTTCCTAACACGGTGGATTAGGTTCAGAGCTCGATGTCTAGAACCGTCTTTATCATCTTCATTCATGTAGGAGATAACTCCCACAGGTCTTGGTGCAGCCTTTCATTGAGGGAGTAAAAGACATCTTGTTGGGGACTGTAGAGATGGAGGAACCTACAGATGTTCAGGTTTGCCACGTCTGGCCTGACTTACGAAAAAGTCTGGTTCGGAATCGGTCTTGACCCAAACTTGAGCCCTGACTCTGACCCAATATAAGTCTATAGAACATTCAACCTCTGGGCTATAAAATGGTGGCAGTAAGGGTTGGGGGCTGCAGAAGGAAGCAAAATGGGGATTAAAGCAGGAGACTTATACTTAACAAGTTTCAGCACGGTTGTCATACTGTTTCTGGGTCTGCTCATTAAACCTTATTAATATTCACTGCTTCCCCCACCCACAATGTGTGACAGAATCTTTGATTAGATGCAGTCAGATTGCACACCCACCCTCTGTGCTGGTGTCTATGATTGGTTACAGTCAGGCTGCACACCCACCCTCTGTGCTGGTGTCTATGATTGGTTACAGTCAGATTGCACACCCACCCTCTGTGCTTCTGTCTATGATTGGTTACAGTCAGACTGCACACCCACCCTCTGTGCTGGTGTCTATGATGGGTTACAGTCAGGCTGCACACCCACCCTCTGTGCTGGTGTCTGTGATTGGTTACAGTCAGACTGCACACCCACCCTCTGTGCTGGTGTCTATGATGGGTTACAGTCAGACTGCAACCCCACCCTCTGTGCAGGTGTCTATGATCGGTTACAGTCAGACTGCACAGCCACCCTCTGTACTGGTGTCTACGATTGGTTACAGTCAGACTGCACACCCACCCTCTGTACTGGTGTCTATGATTGGTTACTGTCAGGCTGCACACCCACCCTCTGTGCTGGTGTCTATGATTGGTTACAGTCAGGCTCACACCCACCCTCTGTGCTGGTGTCTATGATTGGTTACAGTCAGATTGCACACCCACCCTCTGTGCTGGTGTCTATGATTGGTTACAGTCAGACTGCAACCCCACCCTCTGTGCAGGTGTCTATGATCGGTTACAGTCAGACTGCACAGCCACCCTCTGTACTGGTGTCTACGATTGTTTACAGTCAGACTGCACACCCACCCTCTGTACTGGTGTCTATGACTGGTTACAGTCAGACTGCACACCCACCCTCTGTGCTGGTGTCTATGATTGGTTACAGTCAGGCTGCACACCCACCCTCTGTGCTGGTGTCTATAATTGGTTACAGTCAGACTGCACACCCACCCTCTGTGCTGGTGTCTATGATTGGTTACAGTCAGACTGCACACCCACCCTCTGTGCTGACTGTGATTGGTTGAAGCCAGACTGCACACCCACCCTCTGTGCCAGCGTCTGTGATTGGTTGACCTCACACTAGCTGTCTAGGTCCTTGGAGTGGAGTGTAAAAATAAATAAATAACTGAAGAAAACAAAGTGGGGTTCCCCGTATTATGATACCCAGTGTAGAGAAAGCAGACAGCTGGAGGCTGCAGCCCCAAATTTGTACTTTATCTTGGCTGGGTATCAACATATGGGAGACCCCACACATTATTTTTTATTATTTAAATAAATAATGAATAAAAAAACTTGTGCAGTTCCCAGAAATTTTGATACCCAGCCAAGATAAAGCAGAAAGCTGGGGGCTGGTATTCTCAGGCTGGGGAAGCCCATGGTTATTGAGCCCTCCCCAGCCTAATAGCAGTTATCAGATGCACCAATCCTGTCGCTTTACTCGACTCATCCAATTAAATAATTAAATAAAAACATGTGGGATCCACCATATTTTTATACCAAGCCAAAAAAAAGCATGCAGCTGGGGGCTCCAGCGGTCTGCATTATCTGTGCTGGGTATCAATATGCCTATCCTTTTATTTTTCTCTCGTGCGCCAGCCATTCACAACTGTGCCAGAACTTGGCGGGGCTGTGATGGGATTGGAAGTGCCCAAACCGGGAAAGCCTGCTGATTGGCTGCGCTGCAGTCTTTCAACAAGCTTTAACTGGGTGGCCGAACCTGAAAAGTAACACGGTCTTCCCTGAGAAGTCTGTGTTTGGGGTCTATGCACAGACACTAGGTGTCCATTACACACCCCAAACTTTACAATACGGGTTCGCCCATCACTATTAGGGAGCCGTCATAGTATTATCTAGAAGGACCATGGCCGGTCCTGGATGGAGCTGAGTATTCTTCTTTCTGAACTCCAGTAAAATACATCGCATTTCACACAACATAGAAATGAATGACACTTTCATTATAAGGTCTGTTTCAGATTAGAGAAAAGTCTGCTATTTTTCCATAAAACAGTGTTTCTCTGGTACATGGGCTGTGATGTTTCCTCAAGTCACTGTGCAATTCCAGACATCATCCATGGACAGGAGGGGGCGCTGTTGCAGCAAAACAGGAATCCAACCCAATTTTGCAAACTCAGACAATCTGTTATAACTAAGCTAAAATTGCTTAAAGACTAAAAAAGCATCAACCGCACATAGTAGATATCAAAAAACATAAACTGAAGCTTCTGATCTCCAATCTGTTCGTGACGTCACTTCCCAAACTGATTTCACTTTCACATGATTTGTAAAGTAACAAGAAAAGAAGATAAAATGGTGAAAAATAGGAGAAATAATAAACAGTAAAAGACATAAATATTGTATCCAAGGGAAAAAAAATCTAATTTGTTTTTGTTATTATTTTGCAACTTTTGGTTGCATAATCATAAAGATCAATCTGATTAATATGATAAATTGATGTTGATATTTTATAGATTCGCTGGTTGTGTGTGGCCCGAACAGTCAGAATGGAATTTCAACCTGCGATGAATTTTGTAAACCTTCTCAGGAGGAGCGGTGTATTTCACACTTTAACTGTTTTTGTCTTGATGGATATGTTCGAGATGAGAACGACCAATGTATTCCACGTGATCAATGTCCACAGTAAACACCGGGGACGATGAGACGCACAACGTACAGCAGTCCTATCCTGAGATATCGTGACATCAATCTGTTCTGTGTCCTGCACCCAAAAATAAAAGCAACAATGTAACTAATCTGAAATACAAATAAATATTTCTCTTTGATTAAGACAATATATTGTATGAAAACTTTCTGCAGATCCTGAAACCAATAATCATTCTGAAATCTCACAGTGTAACAACTAGTTCGGATATCTCAGGAATCTAATGTCGTGAGGCAAAGATAATCCATTGTAGGAAAACATCATGCAACAAATAAATCATTCTGAAATCTCACACTGTAACAACTAGTGCGGATATCTCGGGAATCTAATGGCGTGAGATAAGACAATGTATTGTATGAAAACTTTCTGCAAATCATGAAACAAATAAATCTTTTTGAAATCTCACTAAAAAAGTTTTATTTCCTTGACTTGTTAAAGTTTTCTAAATCAGAAGACAAATCAACCTGACCCGTCTTGTCTCCAGATTATATGAACGTGCATCGAGAGAAAAGAATCAGACTATTGTCAATCAATCATCATTTCTAGACTTTAACCTCCCCTGGGTGTGGCCCCCAGGGTTTTTGATTAATATTATCCATTTAATTGTAAGATTATGATTGGACATGAAAACATGATTGGTTACTCCTATTATTTGATTGTATGGAAGGTAAACACTAGCATTTGCTGGTTGACAGTTACTAAATCTAATTTAACTTTAACGCCAGAGGCGGCCACCAATGAGCGCAGGCTATGCAAATAAGCGCGCAAATTGAAAGTTCGAATTTCGCGCCAATTTGCAGACGGGCAACAGCGCCGGTTAATGACAGCGCCATTAGCACCGCTGTCGCCGGGATACATGGGTCCAGCCGACGGTGGCAGCGCTTCACTTCAAATAGCAGGCGGGAAAGCCGGCAGCGAAGTCAGCTTTCCCGCCGGTTATTTGAAGTGTCCGTCCTCTCAGCCCCCCATTGTCACCCCTCGTCGCACTGTGATAGCTGTGGAGTCTGGGCTATAGGTGGCCAATCAAAGTCTGCGACTGCCAGTCCACTCCGGCAGGTGCCGCACAAAGGGAGGCTCCGTCCCGCAGCCGCTGCTCCCTCACTCTCACCAACTCAGGAGCTGCCTCCTTTCAGCACTGCCTGTCTACGCGTGCTCCCGACACTGAACACGGGCACTGTCAGTCACTCTCCCAGCAGTGCGGACAGGGCAGGATGGGAGCGCGCACAAACTTTCTCAGGTGTCGCTGCCTCCCCTCAGTGACCGAGTACAATGTACGGGAGCGCCAGGTGACATGTATACGGTCGCACTGGCTGCCCTGTCACACTCCCGTCACTGTTCCAGCTCGGGGTTTGAGCTGCAGGTGTCTGTGTGCGCGCTCCTGTGTACGGCAGGTGTCCGCCGCTGTCCTCCTTGCGGCATTGCAGGACCTCGAGTTGAGAATAGCAGAGCTCGGCGAGAGCGCACACCGACCACACTAAGCCCTGTGCCCCCTGTCCTGCTGTAACAACGGGACGAGAGTCATAAGACCGTCCCAGCACAGACACTACACCTGCATAGCATCTTTCACTCATTCAGGGGGAGGTGCCTGCTGATTGCTGCCATTCACAGTGTCAACCTAACGTGATGAGGGGATGCCCAGCAGTGTGCGGAGCCAGCTATAGTCACAGGTGGTACTGTGGGTGGCTGTATTCCTGGGGAGGATAGGCACACTGCTCTGAGCTGGCACTGCCAGCATGTAGTCACCACACAGGAGGCTCTGTGCTTGGGAGGCTCAGCACACTGGAGGCTCAGCACACTGGAGGCTCAGCACACAGGAGGCTCAGCACGCAGGAGGCTCAGCACACAGGGGGCTCAGCAGCACACTGGGGGCTCAGCAGCACACTGGAGGCTCAGCACACAGGAGGCTCAGCAGCACACTGGAGGCTCAGCAGCACACTGGGGGCTCAGCAGCACACTGGAGGCTCAGCACACAGGACGCTCAGCAGCACACTGGAGGCTCAGCAGCACACTAGAGGGTCACCACACTGGAGGCTCGGCAGGGACAGGAGGAGAGACAGACGAGTGGTCACAGGAGGAGTGGTCACAGGAGTAGAGATGGAGGAATGGTGACAGGACAAGCGTTGACAGGAGAAGCGGTGACAGGAGGAGCAGTGACAGGAGGACAGATAGAGGAGCGGTGACAGGAGGAGAGATGGAGGAGCAGTGAAAGGAGGAGAGATGGAGGAGCGGTGACAGGAGGAGCAAGGACAGGAGGAGCGGGGACAGGAGGAGAGACGGAGGAGCGGGGACAGGAGGAGTGCTGACAGGAGGAGAGATGGAGGACCGGGGACAGGAGGAGAGACGGAGGAACAGTGACAGGAGGAGCAGAGACAGGAGGAGTTGTGACAGGTGATGCGGTGACAGGAGAAGCAGTGACAGGAGGAGCGATGACAGGACAAGCGATGGAGGAGGTGGGCAGGAGGAGCGGGGACAGGAGGAGAGACAGAGGAGCGGTGACAGGAGGAGCAGTGACAGGAGGAGCAGTGACAGGGGGAGCGGTGACAGGTGAAGCGGTGACAGGAGAAGCAGCAACATTAGGAGCAATGACAGAACAAGTGATGGAGGAGGTGGGCAGGAGGAGCGGGGACATGAGCTGGGACAGGAGGAGAGACAGAGGAGCGGTGACAGGAGGAGCAGTGACAGGAGGAAAGATGGAGCAGCAGGGACAGGCGGAGCCGTGACAGGAGGAGAGACAAAGGAGCGGTGACAGGAAGAGAGATGGAGGAGCGGGGACAGGGGAGAATGAAGCAGCAGGGACAGGAAGAACGGTGACAGGAGGAGAGATGGAGGAGCAGTGACAGGAGCGATGTAGTTCACTTACGTTGACTGAACAAGTTCTGTCAGTCACAGTATGTAAACTACATACATATTCTAGAATACCCGATGCGTTAGAATCAGGCCACCATCTAGTACTATATTAATTGTTTATACAGTTTTCTTATAGAAAAATAACCATTATTGTTCCACATGGTAAATGTCCTCCATCAGTCCTGTATCTCTCTCACATTCTACCTTGCTGATATGAGCGTCTTCCACCGTACTGTGAGACAGTTTGGCAGCTTTCCTGGAAACTGATAAGATTGCATACAAAACACCTAATTAGCATTATTTTCTTTCTACAAACAAATACACGTGTAAGCATTTAGAGGCATTGTCCCTCTTAAATGCCAGGTTGCAACACAAAGACATAAACAAATATATATACATTATAAATCAGAAAATAAAGAGATATCTTTGACTATCTACACGATATCAATTTCCACAACAAACTGAGATTGTACAATATAAAATTATATTGTGGTCCAGTGTTATCCAG
This sequence comes from Allobates femoralis, assembly GCA_033576535.1. Lineage (NCBI taxonomy): Eukaryota > Metazoa > Chordata > Amphibia > Anura > Aromobatidae > Allobates > Allobates femoralis. Next base: position 56,946,103 of record JARQOC010000009.1, read on the forward strand.
TGCATTTGGATTTGTAAAGGACCTGTTCTTTGCTTTCAAATGGAGGTTAAATAGTAATCCATTCCCTATAGTCTCCAATGTTAAAAAAAATGGATCCTGCAAAAAGCAAAATGTGTGTTGCAGAAGAGATTGTGCGGGATCCAATCAGATGGAAGATTACTGGAATCTAACATTCTGTGAAGCACCTTGGGGTTCAAGATGCTCACCACACATCTAGATAGGTTCCTTGACGGGTCTTGTTTCTGAAATGGGGTCACTTGTGAGGGTTTCCACTGTTTAGACACATCAGGGGATCTCCAAACAAGACAAATAGTCAAATAGCGCTACCTCCCTTCCGAGACCACAAAGGGATTTTCCACTATATATGGGGTATCAGCATACTTAACACATGGCACCACAAATTTTTGGGTGCATTTTTTCCTGATATCTTTGTGAAAATGCCACATTTGGGGCTAAAGTAACATTTTTGATGAAAAAAAGTTAACATTTTCATAGTTTCCTTCCACATTGCTTTAGTTCCAGGGATGCACCTGAAGGGTTAATAATCTTCTTGAACGCGATTTTGAGCAGCTTGAGGGGGGCAGTTTCTGGAATGGTGTCACCTTTGGGTGTTTTCTGTTACACAGGCCCCTCAAATGCGATGTGGTCCCTAAGAAATGGTTTTGTAAATTTGTTGCAAAAATGAGAAATTACTGATAAATATTGTACCCTTCTAACTTCCTAACTCCAAATTATGTTTTACGAATTGCACTGATGTAAAGTAACACGTGGGAAATGTTATTTATTAAATAGTTTGTGTGATTTAATGCTCTAGTTAGACGAAATAGAAATTAAATAGTTGAAAAATGCAAAATTTTCACCAAAATTCAATTTTTTTCACAAATAAACACATAAAGTATCATTCTAAATTTACCACTAACATAAAGCCCAACATGTCATGATGACGCAATCAATGAATCACAGCAGGAGGTGGAACAGAGAGGCAGAGGGGGAGGGAATGGCCCCCAAATCAATCGAGCTCACTCCAGCCACAGGGACTGCCTCCATGGCTTCTAACAGTGAGTTTTCCTAAGGCTATATCTCGGGGTACACAGCACACAGACACATGGGGGACCCCTTCCCTGAATGCAGCAGACGTGCTGCATTCAGTGCTGCATTTAGGTTTCCATACAGCAGGGGGGTGACAGGTCCTCTTTAAGTGTTTTTAACTTTGTCTGTCTACCTGTGTTTCTAATATATGTTCAATAAAGATTTTGTACCTTTTATGGTGTACATATTCATGTCCCAGATCCCGGTCAATCATACATGCTTTATGGTTCTCTTTATATTCTACTAGTAAAAAGGCCCGATGCAATTGCATCGGGAGCAGGGTGAAATGAATTGTGTGTATACAGACGGCTCTGTGGGTAGCAGAGTATACAGGCGGGTCTGTGGGTAGCAGAGTATACAGACGGCTCTGAGGGTAGGAGATTATACAGGTGGCTCTGTGGGTAGTAAAGTATACAGGCGGCTCTGTGGGTAGCAGAGTATACAGGTGGGTCTGTGGGTAGTGGAGTATACAGGCGTGTGTGGTGGTGGTGGCAGAGTATACAGGTGTGTGTGGTGGTGGTGGCAGAGTATAGAGGCATCTGTGGTGGTGGCGGCAGAGTGTACAGGCGTGTGTGGTGGTGGTGGCAGAGTGTACAGGTGTGTGTGGTGGTGGTGGCAGAGTATAGAGGCATCTGTGGTGGTGGCGGCAGAGTATAGAGGCATCTGTGGTGGTGGCAGCAGAGTATACAGGCGTGTGTGGTGGTGGTGGCAGAGTATACAGGCGTCTGTGGTGGTGGCGGCAGAGTATAGAGGCATCTGTGGTGGTGGCAGCAGAGTATACAGGCGTGTTTGGTGGTGGAGGCAGAGTATACAGGTGTCTGTGGCGGGGCTCCTGCAAGGCAGGGGTTAAAAAAAATAAAAAAAGATTATGCTCACCTCACCCCGAGCCCCCGCTGTCTTCCTCCAGGCTCCCGGTGCCTGCAGAGCTCTTCTACTGCAGTCAAGGACCTGTGGTGATGTCAGAGTCACGTGACCCGCGGTTAGAATGGAGTAAGCTGGTGTCACGTGACTCTGACATCACCACAGGTCCTCGACTGCAGTAGAAGAGCACTGCAGGCACCGGGAGCCTGCAGAGCCACCGGGAGCCTAGCGGAAGACGGCGGAAGACGGCGGGGGCTCGGGGAGAGGTGAGGATTTTTTTTTTTTTTTTTAACTGTAGAGCGGCTGCGGCTCGTGATGACGCTGCGCGTCATCACTCGCAGTGCCGCTAAGGAGTCTGGGATTCGGCGACAACGCCCGAATTCCCAACTCCCGATTATATAAGTAGATGATTCATTACAAAGCGTGTGACTGGTGGATCATGTAATAGCGCTACTCAAAAAGAGACTGGTCAGAATTGAAAAAAATGTTTTTTTTTGCCCCTGCTGTATTCAGCCTAAGGGAAAAAATAGCAGCATGCTGTGAATGGAAGATTATTATTATTATTAGAGTAAAACAGCTGAGACTCGCCAATACAAGTCTATGGGTGCAATAAAAACATGGGCAGAACACGGATCATCCATGTGCCGTCCGTTTTTTATGGATCCATTACCATTCTGCAGCACATCACTGAGTGGGAAAATAAACATTTTCTGGACCAGAGCTGTTGGTCCTCTGGGGCATGTGGAACATCGAGGACCTTTAGAGCTGGAGATGCAGGACGGGAGGTGGATGAGCAAAGCTGGAAGTACCAGACACAGGAGACCCAAATGTGCGGATTGCTCCTCAGATCAGCAGAGAATTAGCTATCTTGTTGCAGGAGGGGTGGAATCTACACAGGTACAGCAGAGTTCAGTAGGCAATCAGGAGACATAAAGTGACTGCAGACTTGTAGCCTTAGGCCAGATAATTCCTTTAACAAGCAGTGGTTTAACCCAAAGTAGTAACTAGGCAACATCACGCACCCCAGGTCCTTATCGCCTTGGGAAGGACCAGTTAGCCTCTTTGCTATGGCCAGGGTATATTGATACAAAACTAGGGCAGCAAACTATGAGTAAAGGTCCATATGGGATCCATTATGTATAAGTCCTTGGAGACCGTTCAAATAAGCAATTAAATTGAAGATTTTTTTACTAAGCTGCAATTAAAAGTTCTGTGGTCACATATCTGCTCTGGTTGATGGATTTCCAGTACAGTTTACTTGGATCTGTAGAAACATTAGCCAAAAAAGTAGTCAACGTTCAAGAGGTCTTCTGATTGGAGTTTGAGAGGATCTGATGGAGCTGATCTGGCCCACTAGATCCCATACAATCTATTATATTTACCTTGTGGTGTCTGTCATTCATTTCCGCCATAATCGTGTCCTCGTATCACAGGATTGGCCAGCACAAGTTGCAGGCGCCATATTTGAACACCCAAGTGATGGGAGTACAAATATGGGGCCCGCTAGCTGTGCCGCTGACTCCATGAACCCGCCACACACGCCACCTGCAGCAGGGGCGGACCGTCACCCCCGGGGGCCCTGGTGCAGGTGAGGACGGGGGGGGGGGATGGGATGCTGGGAGAGCAGAGCTCTCTTACCTGCTGCTGCTGGGAGAGCCGTGCTGCTGGGAGAGCCGCGCTGCTTCTGGGAGAGCCGCGCTATCCTGCCTGGTCCTGCTGGGAGAGCCGTGCTGCTGCTGGGAGAGCCGCGCTCTCCCGCCTGGTGCTGCCGGGAGAGCCGCGCTGCTGCCGGGAGAGCCGCGCTATCCTGCCTGGTCCTGCTGGGAGAGCCGTGCTGCTGCTGGGAGAGCCGCGCTCTCCTGCCTGGTGCTGCTGGGAGAGCCGTGCTGCTGCTGGGAGAGCCGCGCTCTCCCGCCTGGTGCTGCCGGGAGAGCCGCGCTGCTGCCGGGAGAGCCGCGCTATCCTGCCTGGTCCTGCTGGGAGAGCCGTGCTGCTGCTGGGAGAGCCGCGCTCTCCTGCCTGGTGCTGCCGGGAGAGCCGCGCTGCTGCCGGGAGAGCCGCACTCTCCCGCCTGGTGCTGCTGGGAGAGCTGCGCCGGATGGTCGTAGGAGCCGGAGAGGAGGGGCGGGATTAGGCAAGGGAAGCAGGAAGCTCTCTGCTACCCTTGCCTGGCCCTCCTCTCCTTTGACGGCGGCTTGCGGGGGTCGGCTGGGGGCCCCCTTCAGGCTTGAAGGGGCCCCCTAACCGGTCGGGGCCCTGGTGCAGCTGCACCAGCTGCACCAGTGTAGTTCCGCCCCTGACCTGCAGCCCAATCACCCCCACAAACCCATCGCCTCAGCCCCCGCCCACCGCAAACACTCCACAACGAGAGGCCACAGAACTTGTGATGTCACAGTCATGAGCGGAGTCACAGATCACATGACTGTGACATCACAAAAGGTCCTTTATTTGACACGGAGTGGGGAGCACAGAGAGCAGGAACAGACAGCGGCTTCCCCGGTCTCCACACGCTGCCCTCACCTACTCTGGTCTCTGCAGGCTGCCCTCATCCCTTGCGGTGAATATCTCGATTCCAGGTTACTCCAACAGCCAATCACAGATGCCCATTCTCTGTAGCAGCATCTGTGATTGGCTGTTGGGTCCCTCTGCAGTGAATATCCCGAAAGTTAATGAGCGGCCCCGGATGTAGACACGGCAGGACGTGTCGGTAAGTATGAGCTGCTGTATAATAACTATTTTCTTTATTTTTACAGATCCTTGTCCCCAACCCATAGCCAATGAGTAACATGGAGTTCTCAGGGAAGTCCTTGTTCAGGATCTGTGCCCGGACACTAGGTGTTCAGCAAGGACTCCGAACTTTAATGCTCGGGTTTGCCCATCACTATTCAAAAAGTCTTCTCAGTGGTTAGCACTGTATATGGTGGCTCAGTGGTTAGCACTGTGTATGGTGGCTCAGTGGTTAGCACTGTATACGGTGGCTCAGTGGTTAGCACTGTATATGGTGGCTCAGTGGTTAGCACTGTATGGTGGCTCTGTGGTTAGCACTGTATATGGTGGCTCAGTGGTTAGCACTGCGCGGTGGCTCAGTGGTTAGCACTGCGCGGTGGCTCAGTGGTTAGCACTGCGCGGTGGCTCAGTGGTTAGCACTGCGCGGTGGCTCAGTGGTTAGCACTGCGTGCGGTGAAACTGGGCAGAGCGGTCAGCGCAGCGCCGTGGGCAGAGTGGTCAGCGCAGTGCCGTGGGCAGAGTGGTCAGCGCGCGCAGGCAGTAGCAGAAGGCAAACACTTGAAGGCAAATACTTGAAGTGTTGGTCAGCAGGCGGGGTCACAGAAGTGAGGGCGGCGCAGCAGCGGTGTGAGGTAAAAATCCCGGACTCAAAATGGCGGCCGTGAAGTGTCGCGAGAGTTCCCGGCCGCCATCTTGGTTTTGGGCTGTGCGGGCCGGCGACATTAAAGATGGCGGCCGGGAAATCTCGAGAGGCGAGACTTTGCGGCCGCCATCTTGCATGTCGCGGCTGTGCAGAGTGCGAAACCAAGATGGCGGCCGGGAACTCTCGCGAGACTTGCTGGCCGGGAACTCTCGCGAGAATTAGCGGGCGCCATCTTGGTTTCGCTATTTAGGGGGCGGCGACAATGAAGATAGCAGCGGCAGACGGAGGCGGGTGCGATGGAGTGGTGAGTATAATAGGGGCAGAGCTGGAAGGGCAGAGGGACCTCTGTAAAATCGGTAGTGGGACATTGAAAGTCCCCACTACCGAGTAAGCGGCGGCCATATTAGTTAGGGACAATTATCCCCTAAACCAGCTTCAGTCGGATGTGATGTCTTAAACGTTACATAGTGACGGAAGCTGGCTTAGGGGAATTATTATATAGGATATATTCATGCACACACATATACAGCACAGGAGCAGGCGCACACACACACACACACACACACACACATATACATACACTCACACACAGCACAGGAGTGGGTGCTCACGCACATATACATGCACACACAGCACAGGAGCATGCACACAAACACATACACAGCACAGGAGCAGACATACATTCATAGCACAGGAGTGGGCATACACACAGCACAGGAGCGGGAACACACACACACACACTTACATATAGCACAGAAGTGGGCACACACATAAACATACGCACAGCACAGGAGTGGGCACACACACATACACACAGCACAGGAGTGGGCACACACACACACATACATGCACAGCACAGGAGTGGACACACACACGCACAGCACAGGAGTGGATAAACACACACGCACAGCACAGGAGTGGAGACACACACATGCACAGGAGTGGACACACACACATGCACAGCACAGGAGTGCACACACACACGCACAGCACAGGAGTGGACACACACATGCACACAGCACAGGAGTGGACACACACACACGCACAGCACAGGAGTGGATAAAACACACGCACAGCACAGGAGTGGACACACACACACACGCACAGCACAGGAGTGGACACACACACACCCACACACATCCAGACACACACACACCCACACCCCTCCCCTGGCAGGGGGGCTGTGCTGGATGCTGCCGGTCCCTCCACTGTGCTCTCCCAGCAGAGGGCTCCGGTCCTCCTCACTCTCACTTCCCCAGCTCCTCCTCATAGTGCTGGGCTGCGGCAGCTGCATGGATGGGGCGGATCCCCCTGGAGCAGTGTGTAAGAATGGGGCCGGAAGCAGAGAAGGGAGGTGAGCACAGAGGTGCTGCTGGAGGCCGGGGGAGGCGGGCGTAAGTAAACCAGCGCCATCTTGGATCAGGGAAATTTGTGGAGAGCCGGGAATTGCGGCGGCGGGCAGACATGTCGCCGCCCCTGGAGCCATGGATCCAATATGGCGTCCAGGAAGTCTCGCGAGACTTCCCGGACGCCATATTAGATCCAGTTCTCCAGGGGCGGCGACATGTCGGCGGCGGAGAAGACGGAGGAGAGGTGGTAAGTATAGCTGACTGTGTGTGTTGTGTGTGGTGTGTGTGGTGTGTGTGGTATGTGTGTGTGTTAGGGGCGGCCGTAAGCGTAAGCGGGCTCTATGAGTCCCGGCTCCCACTTACGGCCGCCATCTTGGCTCACCCTGAGTGGGTGTTACAGAGGTAGAGAGTGACCGGACGCTGGGAGAAAGTGACGGATGTGACGTCACAAATCCCTCCGGCTTTTATATATAAGATTATTATTATATATTTATATAGCACCATTAGAAAACATGATGCTTTACATATGCAGGGGCAGATGAGGACAAGAACATTAAGTAAGGACAATTAAATCGTACAGGTACAGTAGGGCAGAGGACCCTGTCCACAAGGCCTCACAGTCTACATGGGACAGGTAGGGAAATAGTAGGATGGGGAAATGCCGAATGTGGGGCAGTGCGGTGGACAGGTCTCAGTGTAAGATGTAGGCTTTTCGGAAGAGGTGGGTCTTTTGGTTTCTCTTGAAGGTTCCCAAGGTAGGCGAATGTCTGATATGGTGGGGGGGAGAGTTCCAGAGTATGGTGGATGCACGGGAAAAGTCTTGTATGCAGTTGTGAGAGGATGAAATGAGAGGGGAGTAGAGAAGGAGCTCTTGGGAGGATCGCAGGTTGAGTGGAGGTAGGTAATTGGAGACCATGTCATAGATGCATGGAGGTGACAGGTTGTGGATGGCTTTGTATGTCATGGTTAGGGTTTTGAACCGGTATCTCTGGGAAATGCATAGTCAGTGAAGGGCTTGGCAGAGGGGGGAGACAGGGGAGTGCTGAGAGACAGGTGGATGAGTCGGGCAGCAGAGTTGAGGGTAGATTGCAGAGATGTGAGGGAGGCCCGGTAAGCTGAAGGTTGCAGTAGTCGAGGCGGAAGATCATGAGGGCGTAAACAATTTTTTTAGCAGTGTCGCAGTCAAAAAAAGAGCAGATATGGGAAATGTTTTTGAGCTGGAATCAGCAGGAGGTGGCGAGAGCTTGGATGTGGGTCTTGAAGGAGAGGGAGGAGTCGTGGATAACTCTGAGACACTTGGCATGGGGGACTGGCGAGAGTGAGCAGTTGTTGACAGTGATGAATAGGTCTGGTGAGGGGGAGAGCGACTTGGGGGGAAGACGATGAACTCGGTTTTTCCATGTTCAATATTAAGAAGCGAGCAGAGAAGAAGGATGAGATGGCGGACAGGCATTGCAGAATTTTGCATAGTAGGGAATTGATGTCAGCCCCGGACAGATAGATCTGGGTGTATTTGGCATAGAGAGGGTATTGAAGGGCATGGGACTCAATGAGTTGACCTAGGCCAAGGGTGTAGATGGAGACGAGTAGTGGTCCCAAAACCGAGCCTTGGGGAGCACCAACCAATGGGGGTAGGGTGAAAAGGAGGTGTGGGAGTGGGTAATGCTGAAAGTCTGGTCTGTTAGGTAAGAAGAGATCCAGGAGAGGGCTAGGTCAGTGATGCCAAGAGATTCAAGAATTTGAAATAGGAGGGAATGGTCGACGGTGTCAAAGACGGCAGATAGGTCAAGGAGGAGGAGGATGGAGTAGTATCGCTTGCTCTTGGCAATCAGCAGGTCGTTGGTGACTTTGGTTAGGGCTGTTTCAGTGTAGTGGTGTGATTGGAAACCGGCAGTCAAAGAGGGAGCAGGAGAAGAGGTTGGAGGACAGCTCAGAATAGACGTGTTGTTCAAGTAATTTAGAGGTGAAGGGGAGAAGAGATGTGGGGCGAAAGTTAGAGACAGATATGGGGTCAAGGGAGGATTTTTTGGGGATGGGTGCGATCAGAGATTGTTTCAATTGAGGTTTCAGGATAGGAAAAATTAATGTTGCTTTATTTTCCTCCTAAAGAACCAGAGGTCAGAGAAAAGTGCAACTACCTACAAAGAGGAAGGTGTGATGAGATAGGAAGAGAGAGAGTACAACATACTATGCAAAACAAATTCAAAGGCTAATGTAATGTCCCATGAGCAGATTGCGGGGGACAACATGTCAACACAGGCTGCGATACCCTATTGGTGTTAGTTATTAAGGTAGTCATGTGTTGCCATGGACTTAGGGTCAGTGCATGGCAACTGGTATTGGATGGCTGGAGTCCAGCCAATGGCCTGGCCTGAGGGCTAGTGTTTACCGATGGTTAGTAATGTTTGGCGGGCATTTTGGCTATAAATAGGTCCGTTCTGTCAGAGGGTCAGTCAGACCTCTGACAGAATTTGAGATGGAAGACCTAGTAGTGGAGCTTTTAGCTAAGGCCAGGCAGCCGGGCGGCGAGGCCTGGTTGCGGTCCTGCTTGTCCCTGGTACCATCTGTTACCTCTGATGCTTCGGGGGCTGTTGGAGCTGATGCGGTGCATCCGTCTTCTTTCAGTGCGGAGCTGCCGCCATCTGACGGGCGCAGCCTCCGCACTCACCGCAGGGCCAGCAGCCGTTACTCTCCTTCTCCCCCGCCGCAGCGGGGAACCGGCGCTTCCAGTCGGCTGGTCGGATCCAGGAAGAAGAAGGCGACAGCGCGAGGAGTTCCCACATCTCGCGATATGAGGCTGGTATGTGTTGATGTCGCCCCCTCTCGGCAGTCCAGGAAGCGGTCACGTGACTGTGTACATGATTCAGCAGCTGCTGGCCCCGGGAATTTTGAATTGTTAGGGGCGGCTGCTGGGCAGAATAGGAGCCAGGTTTTGGAGCAGCCAAGTACAGAGCCGGCCCAAGTTAACCAGGCACAGTTTACCCCTCTGGACTTGTCAGCTTGGGACAGGAATTCAGGTCCCAGTTCTTTGTCAGGTGCTGCAAGTGCGTCTGTTGGTGTTAACCCTGCTGCTGCCAGTCGCCCTGTACAAGTACTGTCTACACCAGGAGTATCATCTCTACCCCTGCCACCACTGACAGCGTCTGATGAAGCTCGCCGGGTTTGGTCATCATCAGAGCCGTCTTCTGAAGAAGAACTTGTCTGCGGATCTGCTTCTCGTCCTGTAGTGCCTCCTGCTGCTCCTAATTTCCGCCAGGCGTCTGGACTACCTTCTTCTCTTCCGCCGCAATTGCAAGCTCGTCATGGTGAGACTGTTTCTTTTTCTCTTCCACAGGTTAATTTAGATTCGGTTAAGTCTTTGGTGGCCAGAGCTGTCGCTGAAGCTCTCGGGATACCAGAATAAACTGGGGAGAAGAGGGCGGGGGTAGTGGTTGAGCATTCAGATGTGCGGTCTGCGGCTGTGTCCGATCTCGCATTTAAGGAAGCCCTCGTCTGCGAGGTTTCTCCTTTGGGGTTCCATCTTCCTCTGACTGTTAAGGAGAGAATTTGGAACCGTGAATATATTGACATCTTTTCTCTCCTTACAGTGTCTAGGGATCCTCCACACAGGGGCGAGAGAAAAGATGAAAAATCTGAGCACGAATTGGATAAACGCAAACCGTATAAATCTTTTCATAATTGGTTGCAAGCGTTTGCGATTTTTTTCTGCGGTTTTGGGTGAAAAATCCTCTTCGTGTTGTATGGGCCTTTTCCAGCACCTTGACATTACATTGGAAGCCTTTAGGAATTTTGGGGGGACGGCATGGTTACACTACGATGAGTCGTTCCGCCAAAAGCTTGCCGTACACCCCACCATTTCTTGGGGCGTTAAGGATGTTGGACTTTGGCTTAATTTAATGTTGCCGCAGCGTAATTAACCCACTAAACCCGCTTTGCTCTCTGCTACGCACTGCATTCAACGATTCTTCGTGCAAATGGGCTAATTCCTGCCGTTTTAAGCACAAATGCTCTTTTTGTGCCGGTAGTCACCCAGCTGTCAAGTGTTTTCGCAAGCAGAATATGTCTGCCCAAGCCACTGCCTCAGGCGGGAATCTTGCGGTTAAAAACAGTGACTCCGGTGATTCTGGAAAACATGCTACCGTGGCTAAACAATTTTCCAGACAGGGAGACGGCAACTTTGCTAATTGACGGTTTTTTTGTTCCCCCTTTTGTGGGTATTGGTTGTGTGATTGGAAAGAACTTGGTTTCTGCCCTTCAGCATCCTTCTGCAGTGGTGTGTCATATTGAGAAGGAACTGTTGTTGGGTCGGATAGCTGGCCCTTTTTCCGAGCCTCCGTTTGAGGATTTTAGGATTTCCCCTTTAGGGGTGGTCCCAAAAAAGGAACCTGGTTCTTTCCGTATTATACACCATTTGTTGTTTCCGAAAGGGGGATCTCTTAATGATCAGGTCGATCCTGCAGCAGCTGCGGGAAAGTATATTCGTTTTGAATTCACGGTTGATTTATTGCGTCGTTTTGGTAAAAATTGTTTGTTAGCTAAGTCAGATGTTCAGTCGGCTTTTCGGCTATTGCCTGTTCATCCGATGGGTTTTAATTCGTTGGGTTTTTATTTTGATGGAAGGTTTTATTTTGATCGTTGTCTCCCTATGGGTTTTTCCCTTTCGTGTTTTTATTTTGAATCATTTTTTACTTTTTTATCTTGGGCAGTGGGGTCGGATTTTCCGTCGGCCGCTGTATTACATTATTTGGATGATTTTTTTGTTTGTGGGTCCGGGGTATTCTGATGATTGTTTTTCTCTTCTTTCTCGTTTTTTACTGTTAATCCAGCATTTTGGAGTTCCTTTAGCCTCTGATAAGACTGTGTTCCCTTGTACGAAATTGGAATACTTGGGGATCACGATTGATTCTGTTAAGATGGAGTTTAGTTTATCTGAAAAGGTTAGTAGCTGAGATGTTGGGTAAAGAGAAAGCCACATTACGGGATTTTCAATCCTTGCTGGGTAGTTTGAACTTTGCATTGCGCATCCTACCGATGGGCCGCCCGTTTTTACGGCGCCTTTATGACGCTACCAAAGACGTCTCGTCCCCGGGTGTCATATTCGTGTGACTCGTTCGCTGAATCTTTCTGTGTGGCATGAGTTTTTAACTACATTTACAGGTATATGTTGTTTACAAGATGATTTTGTTCCGGCTTCTTCTTTAGCTTTATTTTTCCACGTGGACTCTCCTTGCGGTTTTGGGTTACTGTATGGCCAAGAATGGTGTACTTCTCATTGGCCTGTCTCGTTTGGTGAACGAGGTTTCTGCAAATCCCCTGTTCTTTTGGATTTGGTAGCATTATTAGCAATTTTAGAGCTTTGGGGCCCGAGTTTGGCCAATAAACGTATTGTTTTTTCTTTTTCTGCTCCAGGGTCTGTTTTTGTAGTCAATTCACTTTCTTCTAAATGCCCGTTTATTTGCCGTCTTCTTCGTAGGTTGGTTTTGTCTTGCCTTCAGTTTAATATTTGGCTGAAGGCGACTCATGATTCTGAGTCTGTTAATATGTCAGCGCTGTTTCTTTCCTGGCAGCAATGGGCGGATTTCTGCGGGTCCTTTCCGGCAGCGGCTCACTGCGGGAGGGATTGCCCTTCGGGTCTCTGGACAGTCTTGGAGGAGGACCAATAACAGGTTTTCTTAGGAATTCTGTGGCTCCCTCAACATGGGCTTCTTATGCGGCCGCATGGCGGGACTGGTCTTCTTTTTGTGCAGCGCGGCACATTTCTGCAATTACCAGTGACGCCGTTGCTGTACTTAAATTCTGTGAAGCACTTTTGCAGTCTGGTCGCAGTCACTCCAGCTTGACAACAACTATTTATGGTGTGTCCTTTTTTCATCAACTATTTGGAGGTGATTCTTTGTCGAATATGTTTCTCGTTCGACAGTTTCTGAAGGGCGTTCGTAAAGGGAATTCTATGCCGGATACTCGTCGTCCTATTTCTTTGGAAGTGTTAAAGAAATTGTGGTTTGTATCAAAGGATGTTTGTTTTAATGACTACGAAGTCTCCTTATTTCGTACTTGTTTTATTCTAATGTTTTTTGGAGCTTTTAGGATCGGTGAGGTGGTGTCGTATAATTTTTTGGGCTGAGGGTTGAGGATGTCTCATTGTTCAACAGTTATATTTTGATTTTGGTTCGTAGATCCAAAACGGACCAGTTAGGTACGGGGATGTCTGTGAAGCTCAATTCGCTTCCAAATTCTTTTCTTTGCCCATGTTGTAACATGCTACATTGGTTGGAGATTCGTCGCCCCACTCAGGGTTCACTGTTTATCCATGAGTGTGGCGATCCGCTGACGGTTTTTCAATTTTCTTCAGTCCTTAAAAAATGTTTTCACCTGTTGAACATGAGCCATCTTCGATTCTCGTCTCATTCTTTTAGGATCGGAGCTGCCACAGAGGCTGCTTGCGCAGGGTTGAGTTCTCAATCCATCCAGCGTTTGGGGAGGTGGAAGTCACATAGAGCAAGATTATATGTTCGCCCGAATTTGTTGGTTTAACTGTTTTATCATCTTTTCTAGGACCAATTATAGTTTGGATAGTAGGTCACTCCTACATTTATTGGGCCCAGAAGAGGGCATCTCGGAGAAGTTACACTGAAAACCTATCATTTGATTCTACGCAGGCTCTGATTTTCTGGTTTGGTTTTAGGGGTTTACGTCTTCGGGATTTGTGTAAGTATTTAAGCGAAATTTCGGTTGCCTTCCCGCTTCCGGATCTTCTAGTGATACACATAGGAGGCAATGATATCGGGAAAATACCAACATTGGACTTGCTTAGTAATTTTAGGAGAGATATTGGTCTCATTTGTTCCATGTTTCCTTTTTCCGAGTTGTTTTTTTTCCGAGATCATTCCTCAATTGGTGTGGAAAGAGGAGCTGTTCAAATTTATGGAAGCTATCCGGAAGCGGGTCAATCGGCTTCTGGAAAAGTTTATTTCTTGTTCTGGGGGACGGTCTTACCGTCATGTGGATTTGGAAGGTTTCCTTTCAGGAATGTATCGTAATGATGGAGTTCATTTGAGCGATATCGGAACTGATGTTTTCAACCTTGGCTTAAAGACAATGGTTGAAGAAGGTCTTGGGCGCATTTGGGGGGGCTGCACATAGTCATGTGCTGCCCAGGTGGGATGGTTTTGGTATGTTTTTTATGGTATTTATATAAGAACGTTGGATATGGATGTAATGCTATTAAAATATAGCTTTGGTTCATTTTGGAAAATGGAAATTAAATGGTTATTATTTAATTTAATAATTTATTTTAACCTTAATAAAGCCCACGGCCTTGTTTATCCAATTGGTTGTAGCGTCAATTCTTATTTTAAAATTAAGTATGGATAGTACGCCAGTTCAGCCTTGTGTTTCCATGAAAGTACTGATAGAGAGAATGCTGCCGACTGTCTAGCTGCAAGCAGAAGATAGGTGCAGAGTAACGAGCATAAACAGCAGAGAGATAAACCCCAGCTAGTCTTACACTGACTGGCATATACACCGGCAGTATGGCTGGACATCCAACTGAGAATATCACCAGCAGGAAAGACCAGTAGAGGGAAGGTGTATATAACTACACCAAAAAGGTGACTGGACAGACAAATGGATGAATAAAAACACCTGTTAATCTAAAAGACGAAGACTAGGATAACAGATAATAAACACCCAGGAGGAGGTGTATCTGCTGTGGATCAGTGGAAAAACAAGTTGATCACAAAGCACAGGGTCATGGGCTCAAACCCCGACGCATGAGACTTAGACCCTGATAACCAACAACATAAACCCCTTCTGGACCCTGGATTATGTTGCTTAGATAAGTGGAGCAGCTCCTTGTTACCCCTAGTAGGGTAGAGGGGTTTGTACTCTAAATGTGTTATACATGACGCCATCCTGTTTTTATATTTTTCTTATATAAGAAGGAATAACAGATCTAGAAGAAAGAAAGTGGCCAAGCCAAGAACCAAGATCAAATGTGTGATCCAGAGCGAGCCAGATATGGGCTAATACACGGATACAGAGCAAGCCAAGAAGTACAAAGAGATCCGGTTTACTCTGTGCTACTCGCCTGTAGGCATTTGCTAATAGGGTTTGTTCCTTATATAATTTTGGGACATAAAGACTATTGTAGTTTATTCCAGTTATTCTCCAATCCTCTGCAGCCGGTGGCGTCACCTGTATTGATGCTCTATAAATGTTGTCTCTGGGTTCATTGTACATCACATCGTCTCCTGGACACTTGTTGGAGCCTTCGCTGAATACTGAGCTCGGATCGGTGAGTTACTACATTATTCTGACTCCTTATGTTTCCTGTAAAAACCCAAACTACTATATTGTGGATACAAATAACTCTATGTGCACTGAAATACAGGAGCGTCACAATGAATGAGATCATCAGATAGTGACTTTATATCAGTAATTCAATACATAAAGTGACACACATCTAGTATATAATTGCCTAATCGGGTCTGTCACCGAAATCACGCGCCGACGCTCATTGGTCGCCGCCAGTCACCGCAACCAATGAGCAAAGCATATGCAAAACAGCCGAACGCATTCAAAACTCGTGCAAAGCTTAAACTTGGCATCGCTATCGCTGGGATACATGCGTCCGGCCGCAGCTCTGTCTGTGTCCCCTGTGGCTGTGCCTCTCCTCTACCCCTGTCTCTGTGTCTGTCTGTGCCTCTCCTCTCCCCCTGTCTCTGTGTCCCCCTGTGCCTGTCCTCTCGCTTCCCCTCCTGTCCCCCGATTCTCCTCCTGCCCCCCCGCTCCTCTTCCTGCCCCCCTGCTTCTCCTCCTGCCCTTCCCACTCCTCTTCCTGCCCCTCCACTCCTCTTCCTGCCCCCCTGCTTCTCCTCCTGCCCTTCCCACTCCTCTTCCTGCCCCCCGCTCCTCTTCCTGCCCCCCTGCTTCTCCTCCTGCCCTTCCCACTCCTCTTCCTGCCCCCCGGCTCCTCTTCCTGCCCCCCTGCTTCCCCTCCTGCCTTTCCCACTCCTCTTCCTGCCCCCCGGCTCCTCTTCCTGCCCCCCTGCTTCTCCTCCTGCCCTTCCCACTCCTCTTCCTGCCCCACCCACTCCTCCAGTATGTTAAAAGAAATAAAAAAAATTCTCAATGAGGATAATCACCCTTCCAAAGCGTCTTCTAGCTCCACTGCTCTTGAGGACCTGTCACATGACCGCTCAGCTTATCGGCTTCCTAGGCAATGATAGGTCCTGCCCTGGGAGGTACAAGACACGTTGGAGGGGGGAGTATTCTCACTGAGGATTTTTAATTTTTTTTTTACTATACTGGAGAAGTGGGGGGGAGGGGGCCGGAGGTGAAGCAGGGGGGGCAGGATGAGGAACAGGGGGGCCAGGAGGAGAAGTGGGGGGGCAGGAGGAGAAGCAAGAGGAGAGACACAGGGGAAGAGGAGAGGCACAGGGGGACAGGCAGAGGGGACACAACCACAGGGGACTCAGGCAGACACAGGGGGAAAGGAGAGGCACAGGGGGACCCAGATACAGGGGGAGAGGCACAGGGGGACAGGCAGAGGGGACACAGCCACAGGGGAACACAGACAGACACAGGGGGAGAGGAGAGGCACAGGGGGACAGAGACAGGGGGAGAGGAGAGGCACAGGGGAACAGGCAGAGGGGACACAGTCACAGGAGACCCAGACAGATACAGGGAGAGAGGAGAGGCAAAGGGTGACACAGAGACAGGGGGAGAGGAGAGGCACAGGGGGACAGGCAGAGGGGACACAGCCACAGGGAAACACAGACAGACACCGGGGGACAGGAGAGGCACAGAGGAACACAGAGACAGGGGGAGAGGAAAGGAACTGGGGGACAGGCAGGGAGGACACAGCCACAGGGGACACAGACAGACACAACTGGAGAGGACAGGGGGACACAGACACAGGGGGAGAGGAGAGGCACAGGGGGACACAGATACAGGAGGAGAGGCACAGGGGTACAGGCAGAGGGGACACAGCCACAGGGGAACACAGACAGACACAGGGGGAGAGGAGAGGCACAGGGGGACACAGAGACAGGGGGAGAGGAGAGGCACAGGGGGACAGGCAGAGGGGACACAGTCACAGGGGACCCAGACAGATACAGGGAGAGAGGAGAGGCAAAGGGTGACACAGAGACAGGGGGAGAGGAGAGGCACTGGGGGACAGGCAGAGGGGACACAGTCACAGGGAAACACAGACAGGCACAGGGGGACACAGAGACAGGGGAAGAGGAAAGGAACTGGGGGACAGGCAGAGAGGACACAGCCACAGGGGACACAGACAGACACAACTGGAGAGGACAGGGGGACACAGACACAGGGGGAGAGGAGAGGCACAGGGGGACACAGGGGGAGAGGAGAGGCACAGGGGGAAACGCAGAGCCACAGGGGGAGAGGAGAGACACAGGGGGACACACAGAGCTACAGGCGGAAAGGAGAGGCACAGGGGACACGCAGAGCCACAGGGTAAGAGGAGAGGTACAGGGGGACAGGAAGAGGCACAGGGGGACACAGATACAGGGAGACACAGAGACAGGCACACAGAGACGTCGCACATGGGAGAGACCGTACATGGGAGAGACACAGACAGCGCATACGGGAGAGAAGGTGCACACAGGAGACAGCACACACACAAGACACAGTCACCGCACACATGAAAGACAGAGACGGCACACACGGGGGGACAGTGCACACATGAGAAACAGAGGCGGACAGACTGGAGAAAAAGGCACAAGGGAGAGACGGCACAGAGAGAAGACAGCGCACAGGAGAAGACAGCCACAGACACTAGACACAGCGCACAGACTCCACTCTCCCGATGAGATAGCATCGGGCTCACATGTAGTATATTATATAGAGGCATTACACACAGAGCGATCTATGTCAAGTGTTTATTTCTGTTAATGTTGATGATTAATGAAAACCCAAAGGTCATTATCTCAGAAAATTAAAGTACAGACTGTACACACACTGCACATCAACACACTGTACAGATACACACTGTACACAGACACACTGTACACAGACACACTGTACACACAATGTACACATATGCACTGTACACAGACACTGCACGTGTACACACTGTACATACACACTGTACAGATATACACTGCACATACACACAGTACATACACTGACTGTACACACACTGACCATCTCTACCTTCTCCTACTGTATCCTCACCCATCTCTTGTAGACTGTGAGCCCTCGTGGGCAGGGTCCTCTCTCCTCACCTACTGTATCCTCACCCATCCCTTATATACTGTGAGCCCTCGTGGGCAGGGTCCTCTCCCCTCACCTACTGTATCCTCACCCATCCCTTGTAGACTGTGAGCCCTTGCAGGCAGGGTCCTCTCTCCTCTCCTACTGTATCCTCACCCATCCCTAGTAGACTGTGAGCCCTCATGGGCAGGACCCTGTCCCCTCACGTACTGTATCCTCACCCATCTCTTGTAGACTGTGAGCCCTCATGGGCAGGGTCCTCTCTCCTCACATACTGTATCCTCACCAATCTCTTGTAGACTGTGAGCCCTCGTGGGCAGGGTCATCTCTCCTCACCTACTGTATCCTCACCCATCCCTTATATACTGTGAGCCCTTGTGGGCAGGGTCCTCTACCCTCGCCTACTGTATCCTCACCCATCCCTTGTAGACTGTGAGCCCTCGTGGGCAGGGTCCTCTCCCCTCACCTACTGTATCCTCACTCATCCCTTGTAGACTGTGAGCCCTCATGGGCAGGACCCTGTCTCCTCACCTACTGTATCCTCATCCATCCCTTGTAGACTGTGAGCCCTCGTGGGCAGGGTCCTCTCTCCTCACCTTCTGTATCCTCAACCATCCCTTGTAGACTGTGAGCCCTCATGGGCAGGGTCCTTTCTCCTCACCTACTGTATCCTCACCCATCTCTTGTAGACTGTGAGCCCTCGTGGGCAGGGTCATCTCTCCTCACCTACTGTATCCTCACTCATCCCTTACATACTGTGAGCCCTTGTGGGCAGGGTCCTCTCCCCTCGCCTACTGTATCCTCACCCATCCCTTGTAGACTGTGAGCCCTTGCAGACAGGGTCCTCTCTCCTCACCTACTGTATCCTCACCCATCCATTGTAGACTGTGAGCCCTCGTGGGCAGGGTCCTCTCCCCTTACCTACTGTATCCTCACTCATCCCTTGTAGACTGTGAGCCCTCAGGGGCAGGACCCTGTCTCCTCACCTACTGTATCCTCATCCATCCCTTGTAGACTGTGAGCCCTCGTGGGCAGGGTCCTCTCTCCTCACCTTCTGTATCCTCACCCATCCCTTGTAGACTGTGAGCCCTCATGGGCAGGGTCCTTTCTCCTCACCTACTGTATCCTCACCCATCTCTTGTAGACTGTGAGCCCTCGTGGGCAGGGTCATCTCTCCTCACCTACTGTATCCTCACCCATCCCTTATATACTGTGAGCCCTTGTGGGCAGGGCCCTCTCTCCTCGCCTACTGTATCCTCACCCATTCCTTGTAGACTGTGAGCCCTTGCAGGCAGGGTCCTCTCTCCTCACCTACTGTATCCTCACCCATCCCTTGTAGACTGTGAGCCCTCGTGGGCAGGGTCCTCTCCCCTTACCTACTGTATCCTCACTCATCCCTTGTAGACTGTGAGCCCTCAGGTGCAGGACCCTGTCTCCTCACCTACTGTATCCTCATCCATCCCTTGTAGACTGTGAGCCCTCGTGGGCAGGGTCCTGTCTCCTCACCTTCTGTATCCTCACCCATCCCTTGTAGACTGTGAGCCCTCATGGGCAGGGTCCTCTCTCCTCACCTACTGTATCCTCACCAATCTTTTGTAGACTGTGAGCCCTCGTGGGCAGGGTCATCTCTCCTCACCTACTGTATCCTCACCCATCCCTTATATACTGTGAGCCCTTGTGGGCAGGGTCCTCTCCCCTCGCCTACTGTATCCTCACCCATCCCTTGTAGACTGTGAGCCCTTGCAGACAGGGTCCTCTCTCCTCACCTACTGTATCCTCACCCATCCCTTGTAGACTGTAAGCCCTCGTGGGCAGGGTCCTCTCCCCTTAACTACTGTATCCTCACTCATCCCTTGTAGACTGTGAGCCCTCAGGGCAGGACCCTGTCTCCTCACCTACTGTATCCTCATCCATCCCTTGTAGACTGTGAGCCCTCGTGGGCAGGGTCCTATCTCCTCACCTTCTGTATCCTCACCCATCCCTTGTAGACTGTGAGCCCTCATGGGCAGGGTCCTCTCTCCTCACCTACTGTATCCTCACCAATCTTTTGTAGACTGTGAGCCCTCGTGGGCAGGGTCATCTCTCCTCACCTACTGTATCCTCACCCATCCGTTATATACTGTGAGCCCTTGTGGGCAGGGTCCTCTCCCCTCGCCTACTGTATCCTCACCCATCCCTTGTAGACTGTGAGCCCTTGCAGGCAGGGTCCTCTCTCCTCACCTACTGTATCCTCACCCATCCCTTGTAGACTGTGAGCCCTCGTGGGCAGGGTCCTCTCCCCTTACCTACTGTATCCTCACCCATTCCTTGTAGACTGTGAGCCCTTGCAGGCAGGGTCCTCTCCCCTCACCTACTGTGTCCTCACCCATCCCTTGTAGACTGATCCCTCGTGGGCAGGGTCCTCTCTCCTCACCTACTGTATCCTCACTCATCCCTTGTAGACTGTGAGCCCTTGCAGGCAGGGTCCTCTCTCCTCACCTACTGTATCCTCACCCATCTCTTGTAGACTGTGAACCCTCGTGGGCAGGGTCCTCTCTCCTCACCTACTGTATCCTCACCCATCTCTTGTAGACTGTGAACCCTCGTGGGCAGGGTCCTCTCTCCTCACCTTCTGTATCCTCACCCATCTCTCCCCTCCTGTACCTGTCTGTGCCTTGTATTGCTCATGATTATTGTACTTGTCTATGTATGCCCCTCTTGACATGTAAAGCATCATGAGATAAATGGGGCTATAATAATAATGATAATAATGATAATACTCAGCTGCAGAGTCACTTGTTTGGATGACTCCTAATCATTATTCCTCTGTTCTTCCCGACATGCTGTACCTCAGTTCGGGGCTCCGGTTGCTGTCAGGTTATACCGTGATGCTAAGTGCAAGGTTGTGTGTTGGGATAAGCGTGGAGGACACTGAGGAACACGCCGGGGCCAGGGGTGTATTCTGTGCCTCCCGCCTGTCAGCTGGTGTCTGGGGTCACGGGCGGGTCTGGTCATGTGATCGTCAGGGGTGGATTTAGGAAGGGACTGTGATGCGCCTGCGGGATGTCAGGGGCCGCCTGTCTGTCTCACCTCTGTCATTGCCAACAAAGGAGAGAGAAGAAAGGATTGAGATGAACTTTTCTTATTGACCAAATACTGATTTTACACCAAAATGTGAAAAAAACAATTCTTTCCAGATCATCAGACAATGTGATGTCAGGATTAGTTTCCTCATTGTGTCTCATAGTTGGGGTCACCTATGATGTCAATTACAGGCCGACCTCATCTCTATAAGGGGGAGAACGTGCACAATTGGGGCTGAGTAAATACTTTTTCCCCCTGTATTACATGACGGCACATTCATTTACATGGCGACCAAGGATGGAAAGACAACAAAGAAACATCATATTTTTGTACATAGATGTATACATATATACTGTATATACATATGCTCTGAATACATATATGAGGATCTGTTGTCCGGATTAGATCCCCCTATAAGTTAAAGCTGAGAGCTGGTAACAAGCAGCAATCTGATGTCTTACACTTTATATTATCTTTATACATCCTAGAACTTTCTCTGCTTTCCAGCTGCAGACTGGCATTGAGCTTACACATATAGAAATCTAATGCTGGCACTTTATGTCTTCCAGACTCTACAATCTACTTGGAGATGGCTCTGCTGACTCTTCTTCTGGTGATGATCCCCGGTACGGCACATTCATACATTTCTATCTTCTAGTTATTACTTAGGTCAGCAGATGAGGCTGGGATCAGACGCCTCCTGCAGTGACTGATGTACATATATATGGCTGTAGATGTACAGAGATTTAAGCCAAGCTGTCATCACAATATTGTGCTGGACTATTGGATCCAATCACACAATTATACAGTAAGGAGTGGTGATACCGCTAAGAAATAATTCAGTGATCCTGTAGGTTGGAGTCCACTAGAATTACTTTACAGCAATGATGTCTGTGTCTTATAGCGGCATTATCTCTATACTGTGATGGCGTTCTATAATGGAGGCACAGTGACTATCAGAGCCGGGGTCCAGCCGTGATATTCCGGAATGACATCCTAGTAATAACCACACATTACACTGTTCTCATTCTATGTCTCATAATAAAATGCTTTATGATAAATTGAGATGCAGTAATTCCCGTTATAATGATGTGATACAGAGCGACATGGAGAAGGCGATAATCTCATCTCATCTGAACCTTGTCTCCACAGTTCTGCAGGGTCTGGGGCAGGAGGAGCAATCAGAAGTTTGGAAAAGTAAGAAAGATTTCTTGATTATACACTGCACTAACATGAGGAACACACACATACTGTACACATACATACACATACTGTACACATACACACACACACATACTGTGCACATACATACACACATACACACATACTGTGCACACACATACTGTACACATACATACACACACATACATACACACATACATACACACACTGTACACACACATACTGTACACATACATACACACACATACTGTACACATACATACACACACATACTGTACACATACATACACACATACTGTGCACATACATACATACACATACTGTACACATACATACACACATATACTGTGCACATACACACATACATACTGTGCACATACATACACATACTGTATACACACATACTGTACACATACTGTACACATGCATACACACATACTGTACACATACATACACACACAAACTGTGCACATACACACACATACTGTACAGATACATACACATACTGAACACATAAACACACACATACTGTGCACATACATACACATACTGTACACATACATACACACACTTACTGTACACATACACACATACTGTACACATACACACACATACATACTGTGCACATACATACACATACTGTACAAACACACATACTGTACACATACACACACACATACTGTACACACACATACTGTTCATACATTACTTCTCAATACATACACTTTTGACACAACTTACAAACTGTACACATCCTATGTATACAATATACAACTACGTAATACATATCACACAAACTGTCTCACATCACTATCATTATATAGTACAGAAATATGTTCATAATCACAACAATACTGTACATACATACACACATACTGTCACATACAAACATACTGTACACATTATACACAACAACATTGCACATACAACACAATGTACATACATACACATACTGTCACATACACACATACTGTAACATACATACCACATCTGTGTAATACTACTTACATAACATAATATGTACACATACACACACATACTGTACATACTAATATACACATACACACATTACTGTAATAACAACATTGTAATAACAATTGTACAACACTACTGTATCTACATACACAACATAATACAACTGATACACACATTACACACACATACTGTACAATACACACACCATACTGTAACATATACTGTACATACAACACATAGTCAATACACATACTGTCACAACATCACAACTACACATACTGTACATACTATACAACACATACTGTACATACATAACATACTGTAAACAAATATGTACAATAAAATTGTCACAACACAATACTGTCACATACAACACATACTGTAACATACATACAATACACATACTGTACACATACATACTGTCATACAACATACTGTACAATATACACACATACTGTACATATACACACATACTGTGCACACACATACTGTACATATACATACAACATACTGTACACATAACACACATACTGTACACATACACACACATACTGTACACATACACACACATATGTACATACATACACACATACTTACACATATTACAACACACTTACTGTACATTACACACACATATTGTGCACATACATACACACACTACTGTAAATACAACATACATTCACAACTACTGTACATCATACACACATACTGTACAATACACACACTTACTGTACATAACACACACATATACTGTACATATACACACATCTTTGCACTACATACATACACATACACACATACTGTCACATACACACACATATACTGTCACATATACACACACAATACTGTACATAACACATACTTACTGTACACTATACCACACACACATACTGTACATATACACACACTTACTGTACAATACAACACACATACTGTACACATACACACAAAACATACTGTACACATACATACACACATACTGTACAACACACATTATGACACATACTGTACACAATACTTATACACACTACTGTCACACACAACAACATTACTGTACACATTACACACACATACTGTAACATACATACACACATACTGTGCACATACTACACAACATACTGTACACATAACACACATACTGTACATACCACATCACATACTACACATAACATACACACACATACTGTCACAATACACACACATACTGTACATACACACATATGTCAACACACACATACTGTACACATATACACACACATACTGTACACATACACACACATACTGTAATACACATACACACACATACTGTACACATACACACACATACTGTACCATACAAACACATACTGTACAACACAACACATACTGACACATATACACACATAACTGTACACATACAACACTACTTCAATATTACACAATACATTAACACACACATACTGTACACATACACACACATACTGTACACATACACACACACATACTGTGCACAACCACACATTACACTGTTCTCATTTTATGTCTCATAATGAAATGCTTTATGATAAATTGAGATGCAGTAATTCCCGTTATAATGATGTGATACAGAGCGACATGGAGAAGGCGATAATCTCATCTCATCTGAACCTTGTCTCCACAGTTCTGCAGGGTCTGGAATTCATTCTATGGGATGGAGGTAAGAAGGATTTATTCAGTTTATAATGCACAAACATATACTGTATATATACATACGATACATATATTGTACACATACTGTATATATACATACGATACATATATTGTACACATGCTGTATATATACATATGATACATATACTGTACACATATATACACATACATACTCTGTATACATACAAATACTGTACACGCTGTATATATACATATGATACATATATTTTACAGATACACGCACACATACTGTACAGATACTGTATATATACATACAATACATATACTGTACACATACACACACATACTCTATATATACACACACATACTGTACAGATACTGTATATATACATACAATACATATACTGTACACATACACACACATACTCTATATATACACACACATACTGTACAGATACTGTATATATACATACAATACATATACTGTACACATGCACAAACATACTGTATATATACATACACATACTGTACAGATACTGTATATATAAATATGATACATATATTGTACACACACATACATACTGTATATACACATACACACACATACTGTGTATATAGTATACATACAATACATACAGTGTACACATACATACTGTATATATACATATATTACATATACTGTACACATACATACTCTATATGCACATACTGTACACATACTGTATATATACATACAATACATACACTGTACACATACATACTGTATATATACTGTAGAAACACACACACAGTATATATACATATGATACATATATTGTTCACAAACACACACATACATACCCTATATATTGTGAGGCATGCTGGTGCTATGGCACGTGGCCGACATGTTAAGTGGTAGTTAGCTTTGTAGTAACAGCTAAAGGGGTTGATGAGACCAATAAGCGGCCTCTAAGGCTGGTTTCACACTACGGTCAGATCAGGTCAGGTTTTGTGTTCCAAAACCAGGAGAGGAACTTGCAGAGAAAAAGTATAATTGAAAAATTGACACCTGTTCTGAGTTTTGGAGTCACTCCTGGTTTTGGCACACAAACCTGACCTGATCTGACCTGACCGCAGCGTGAAACCAGCCTAAGAGAGCAGTGTGTGCTAATGGCTGAAAGTTCCGAGGTGTGGGTGTGTCAGGTGGGTGTGTCAGGTGGGTGTGTCAGGTGGGTGTGTCACGAGGGTGTGTCAGGTGGGTGTGTCAGGGGAGATAATAGCTGCCCAGAGCTGTGAGATTGGGAGATTCAGTCTGTGTGAGGTCAGTTTCACACATCCGTGTCACCATGGACGTGTGGAATAAGGCCGTTTTGGGGGCAGGGCATAGACCCATGTGTCATGGCTGTGTGGCACGATGGGTGCTGTCAGTGTGCTCTCCGTGCATCCACGGACAGCCTGTCACCTCATACTCACCTCACTCCAGCGCTGACAGTTCCTCTCACTTCCGGTCCGCTCTTGGGCTCAGTGACGTGAATATTCATGAGCCCTAATGAGCGGCACCGGAAGTGAGAGGAGCTGTCAGTGCTGGAGGAAGGTAAGTATAAAATTCTTTATTTTCAGGTTTTACACTTTTGTCCGTGGTCCGTGCACACGGATGTCACACTGTGAACATCCGTGTGCAGGACGTTTGGATGTAAATGCGGTCTGTGGCTCCACATAAAAATGGACTTATCGCTGTGTGGAGCACACGGACACGCATGTGCTCCACACGGAGACACGGTCCGTGCAGAAACACTGACGTCTCCATGGGTCCACAGGGGAACATGTGCCCCCGTATGTCCGTGCCTCCGGCATGTGTCAGCACGGACATGTGAATGAGGCCTGAGAGAGAGAGCAGAACAGAGCCTCTGAGGGAGGGGAGTCCATGTCCTGTGGAGATGAGTGGAGCCATGAGGCCAGAAGGCCGAGGGTTTTGCAGCACCTGTAGTTGGGAAGACTGGCTGACCCTGGAGGGGCTCGCGATGGCGTGTTTGGTGCAGCCGCTGTCCTGGAGGTCTGGGCCTGTGATGACAGACTTGGAAGTGGCTGGCGACCTGGAGACACGTGCTGAGGAGTCCTTGGGGATGCCTGGCTTGCCCTGGAGCTCAGGTAGCTGAACCCGGGTCTGGGCCTGGTTCTGACCGGTATCCTATACCAATGCCGGTGTGTGGTCCCAGAATGTGTGCGGAGACAGTGTAGAGCAGCGGGAGCTCTGTGTGGTGGCTGTGAGCACATTAGCAGCCTGTGTGCATGGACTGAACTACTCCAAGGGGAACTGGGCCGAGGAGGAGCCTGGCTGTGGGGCAGAGACTGTTATGTGTGAACAGGGGTGTACCGGCTGTGCCCGGATCCCTGTGGGACTATGAATGACCCGTATGTTCTGTGTAATGAGCACTGTAATAATGAGTGTTGTACAGACTGTCCTGTGTATATAGTACCGGGGGGGCAGTTACAGCCCTTGGGACTGAATATAAGGTTATAAAGGTCCCATTGACAACTCTATGATAACATGTTATGTATTATGTGTGAATAAGGCTAGGCGGCCATAACCGCCATACGGAGCTATGATTAGTGCTCATGGTGTTCGATGGAGCTGTAACCAGTGCTCCCGGGTATATGTGCAATGTAATGTACTGCTGTATGTAATGTTATGTTGATTATGCTGTTATGTGATGAGCAGTTTATAGGCACTGAATAAACTGCTGTATAATTATTACAGTTAACGACATGTTTTGGTGTCATTTTACACTGCCAAGCGAGCCCCGAGGTGTACGCTACCTCACAATATACATAAACACATACTGTATATACATACGATACATATACTGTACACACACATGCACACATACTGTATATATACATATGATACATATACTGTACACATCATACACACATACTTTATATATGATACATATACTGTACCCACACATACACACATGCTGTATATATGATACATATACTGTACCCACACATACACACATGCTGTATATATATGATACATATAATAAATATAATAATTATAATAATAAATCTTTATTTATATAGCGCCAACATATTGCGCAGCGCTTTACAATACAGTGGGTAATAGATGAAAATACAGTATAATGCAGTAAGAAAATACCCAATATAATACAGTATAATACATATACTGTACATACACAAATACTGAATATATATACATACACACATACTGTATACATATGATACACACACTATGGACATACATACACACTACATACATACACACATACTGCATACATACAATACACACACTATGGACATACATACACACCACACACACACACACACACACACACACACACTGTGAGAATGAGAACAGGGCAGGTTGTAACCATCTTAAATGAGGGCAGACTACTCCAATATATACAGTGCCTACAAGTAGTATTCAACCCCCTGCAGATTTAGCTGGTTGACACATGCGGAATTAACTTGGCATTGTGACATTTGGACTGTAGATCAGCCTGGAAGTGGGAAATGCAGCCAAAAAGATTTTTTCAATTTTTTTTTTTTTAAAGCGTTAAAAGTTAATTCAGAGGGTCATTTATTATTCAACTCCTCAAACCACCAGAATTCTGTTTGGTCCCCCTAAAGTATTAAGAAGTAGTTCAGGCACAAAGAACAATGAGCTTCACATGTGTGGATTAATTATCTCTTTTGCCAGCCTTTTCTGACTATTTAAGACCCTCCCCAAACTTGTGAACAGCACTCATACATGGTCAACATGGGAAAGACAAAGGAGCATTCCAAGGCCATCAGAGACAAGATCGTGGAGGGTCACAAGGCTGGCAAGGGGTACAAAACCCTTTCCAAGGAGTTGGGCCTACCTGTCTCCACTGTTGGGAGCATCATCCGGAAGTGGAAGGCTTATGGAACTAATGTTAGCCTTCCACGGCCTGGACAGCCTTTGAAAGTTTCCTCCCGTGCCGAGGCCAGGCTTGTCTGAAGAGTCAAGGCTAACCCAAGGACAACAAGGAAGGAGCTCCGGGAAGATCTCATGGCAGTGGGGACATTGGTTTCAGTCAATACCATAAGTAACGTACTCCACCGCAATGGTCTCCGTTCCAGACGAGCCCGTAAGGTTCCTTTACTTTTAAAGCGTCATGTCAAGGCTCGTCTACAGTTTGCTCATGATCACTTGGAGGACTCTGAGACAGACTGGTTCAAGGTTCTATGGTCTGATGAGACCAAGACCGAGATCTTTGGTGCCAACCACACACGTGACGTTTGGAGACTGGATGGCACTGCATACGACCCCAAGAATACCATCCCTACAGTCAAGCATGGTGGTGGCAGCATCATGCTGTGGGGCTGTTTCTCAGCCAAGGAGCCTGGCCATCTGGTCCGCATCCATGGGAAGATGGATAGCATGGCCTACCTGGAGATTTTGGCCAAGAACCTCCGCTCCTCCATCAAGGATCTTAAGATGGGTCGTAATTTCATCTTCCAACAAGACAACGACCCAAAGCACACAGCCAAGAAAACCAAGGCCTGGTTCAAGAGGGAAAAAATCAAGGTGATGGAGTGGCCTAGTCAGTCTCCTGACCTTAACCCAATTGAAAACTTGTGGAAGGAGCTCAAGATTAAAGTCCACATGAGACACCCAAAGAACCTAGATAACTTGGAGAAGATCTGCATGGAGGAGTGGGCCAAGATAACTCCAGAGACCTGTGCCGGCCTGATCAGGTCTTATAAAAGATGATTATTAGCTGTAATTGAAAACAAGGGTTATTCCACAAAATATTAAACCTAGGGGTTGAATAATAATTGACCCACACTTTTATGTTTAAAATTTATTAAAATTCAACTGAGCAACATAACTTTTTGGTTTGTAAGATTTATGCTTCTGTTAATAAATCCTACTCTCGTTTGCAGTTTGAAGGCTCTAACTTATTGGCATCTTATCAAACCACCTAAATCTGCAGGGGGTTGAAGACTACTTGTACTCACTGTATTTAGAACTAGAGAACACGAGTGTTCCATTGCCAGGTATTGATCACCACCTCAATGTCCACCTGTGTTATATGCAAGAAAAAGACGTTTTTATTTCTTACAGTGGATACATCACAACATGGAGTGAGGTTCACATAGGTAACTTACCAACAAGGTGGAATGGAGGGGGAGGGAGACCGTGACTAGTGGACAAGAGGCTGGAGGACAGTAAACATGGTTCATAGGAAACAAGTCAGAAGGTGCAACGTGCTAAAGTGCAGACTGACCAAGGCTAGAGGCTGAGGTCTCAGAGAATTAATGTAGGGGGGATGAAGGTTTGAGAGATCAAATATGACCTAAATAGGTATCAGGGGCTTCACCTTGTGTGGTTGTGAGAGTCACAACCACTATAAAAGCAGATCACGACTGCTGCAGTCCCCAGTGTCGTGCATATAGAGTGAAGGGTTAAACACTGCGCTGCCATATTCCACCAGACATCAAAGGGGGAATATAATATTGATTTATTAGTAAACACATTTCAGGGCTCTGATGTGTCGGTATGATGTCTCAGGTCAGTACTTTATGGTAACACTGAGGTGTCGGTATGATGTCTGGGGTCAGTACTTTATGGTAACACTGAGGTGTCGGTATGATGTCTGGGGTCAGTACTATATGGTAACACTGAGATGTCGGTATGATGCCTCAAGTCAGTACTATATGGTAACACTGAGGTGTCGGTATGATGTCTCGGATCAGTACTATATGGTAACACTGAGGTGTCGGTATGATGTATGGGGTCAGTACTATATGGTAACACTGAGGTGTCGGTATGATGTCTGGGGTCAGTACTATATGGTAACACTGAGGTGTAGGTGTGATGTCTGGGGTCAGTGCTATATGGTAACACTGAGGTGTTGGTATGATGTCTCGGGTCAGTACTATATGGTAACACTGGGGTGTCTGTATGATGTCTGGGGTCAGTACTATATGGTAACACTGAGGTGTCATTATGATTTCTGGGGTCAGTACTATATGGTAACACTGATGTGTCGCTATGATGTCTGGGGTCAGGACTATATGTTAACACTGAGGTGTCGGTATGATGTCTGGGGTCAGTACTATATGGTAACACTGACGTGTTGGTATGATGTCTGGGGTCAGTACTATATGGTAACACTGAGGTGTCGGTGTGATGTCTGGGGTCAGTACTATATGGTAACACTGATGTGTCGGTATGATGTCTGGGGTCAGTACTATATGGTAACACTGAGGTGTCAGTATGATGTCTGGGGTCAGTACTATATGGTAACACTGAGGTGTCGGTATAATGTCTGGGGTCAGTACTATATGGTAACACTGAGGTGTCGGTATGATGTCTGGGGTCAGTACTATATGGTAACACTGAGGTGTCGGTATGATGTCTGGGGTCAGTACTATATGGTAACACTGAGGTGTCGGTATGATGTCTGGGGTCAGTACTATATGGTAACACTGAGGTGTCGGTATGATGTCTGGGGTCAGTACTATATGGTAACACTGAGGTGTCAGTATGATGTCTGGGATCAGTACTATATGGTAACACTGATGTGTCGGTATGATGTCTGGGGTCAGTACTATATGGTAACACTGATGTGTCGCTATGATGTCTGGGGTCAGGACTATATGTTAACACTGAGGTGTCGGTATGATGTCTGGGGTCAGTACTATATGGTAACACTGAGGTGTCAGTATGATGTCTGGGGTCAGTACTATATGGTAACACTGAGGTGTCTGTATAATGTCTGGGGTCAGTACTATATGGTAACACTGAGGTGTCGGTATGATGTCTGGGGTCAGTACTATATGGTAACACTGAGGTGTCGGTATGATGTCTGGGGTCAGTACTATATGGTAACACTGAGGTGTCGGTATGATGTCTGGGGTCAGTACTATATGGTAACACTGAGGTGTCGGTATGATGTCTGGGGTCAGTACTATATGGTAACACTGAGGTGTCGGTATGATGTCTGGGGTCAGCACTATATGGTAACACTGAGGTGTCGGTATGATGTCTGGGGTCAGTACTATATGGTAACACTGAGGTGTTGGTATGATGTCTGCCAGAAAATATGGGAAGATGTTGTAGCAGTATACTTCTTTATTCCTTGCTACGCGTTTCAGCGCCCTTCCTGGCACCTTCCTCAGGATAAATGCGTAGGAAGGAATAAAGAAGTATACTGCTACAACATCTTCCATCCCAGGTGATTTTGTGGACTCAGCAGCGCGGACCGTGGTACACTTTGCTTCCCATATTTTCTGGCTGTTTTTCCACGTTGGAGTGGTCGGTGGAGGTCCTGCAGCAGCTGATACTGTGATATGCTATTAAACCAGTTGTGGGTCTCACAACTGGAATAGGTGAGTGTAACTGCATTATACCACTCACATCTGAGTGTCACTAGTGATAGGGCACTATTGCGCCTCTTGTTCCCCCACCTTTTTTGTATTGGTATGATGTCTGGGGTCAGTACTATATGGTAACACTGAGGTGTCGGTATGATGCCTGGGGTCAGTACTATATGGTAATACTGACGTGTCGGTATGATGTCTGGGGTCAGTACTATATGGTAACACTGAGGTGTCGGTATGATGTCTGGGGTCAGTACTATATGGTAACACTGAGGTGTCGGTATGATGTCTGGGGTCAGTACTATATGGTAACACTGAGGTGTCAGTATGATGTCTGGGGTCAGTGCTATATGGTAACACTGAGGTGTCGGTATGATGTCTGGGGTCAGTACTATATGGTAACACTGAGGTGTCGGTATGATGTCTCGGGTCAGTACTATATAGTAACACTGAGGTGTCGGTGTGATGTCTGGGGTCAGTACTATA
This sequence comes from Allobates femoralis, assembly GCA_033576535.1. Taxonomy (NCBI): domain Eukaryota; kingdom Metazoa; phylum Chordata; class Amphibia; order Anura; family Aromobatidae; genus Allobates; species Allobates femoralis. The sequence continues at coordinate 56,978,701 of JARQOC010000009.1, forward strand.
TGGCAACACTGACGTGTCAGTATGATGTCTGTGGTCAGTACTATATGGTAACACTGATTTGTCGGTATGATGTCTGGGGTCAGTACTATATGGTAACACTGAGGTGTCAGTATGATGTCTGGGGTCAGTGCTATATGGTAACACTGAGGTGTCGGTATGATGTCTGGGGTCAGTACTATATGGTAACACTGAGGTGTCGGTATGATGTCTCGGGTCAGTACTATATGGTAACACTGAGGTGTCGGTATGATGTCTGGGGTCAGTACTATATGGTAACACTGAGGTGTCGGTATGATGTCTCAGGTCAGTACTATATGGTAACACTGATGTGTCGGTATGATGTCTGGGGTCAGTACTATATGGTAACACTGACGTGTCTGTGTGATGTCTGGGGTCAGTACTATATGGTAACAGTGACGTGTTGGTATGATGTCTGGGGTCAGTACTATATGGTAACACTGAGGTGTCGGTGTGATGTCTGGGGTCAGTACTATATGGTAACACTGACGTGTCTGTGTGATGTCTGGGGTCAGTACTATATGGTAACACTGAGGTGTCAGTATGATGTCTGGGGTCAGTACTATATGGTAACACTGAGGTGTCGGTGTGATGTCTGGGGTCAGTACTATATGGTAACACTGACGTGTCGGTATGATGTCTGGGGTCAGTACTATATGGTAACACTGATGTTTAGGTATGATGTCTGGGGTCAGTACTATATGGTAACACTGAGGTGTCGGTATGATGTCTGGGGTCAGTACTATATGGTAACACTGAGGTGTCGGTATGATGTCTGGGATCAGTACTATATGGTAACACTGAGGTGTCGGTATGATGTCTGGGGTCAGTACTATATGGTAACACTGAGGTGTCGGTGATGATGTCTGGGGTCAGTACTATATGGTAACACTGAGGTGTCGGTATGATGTCTGGGGTCAGTACTATATGGTAACACTGAGGTGTCGTATGATGTCTGGGGTCAGTACTATATGGTAACACTGACGTGTCGGGTTGATGTCTGGGGTCAGTACTATATGGTAACACTGAGGTGTCGGTATGATGTCTGGGTCAGTACTATATGGTAACACTGACTGTCGGTATGATGTCTGGGGTCAGTACTATATGGTAACACTGACGTGTCGTCAGGGCATGCCACTAGGAATTTCGGGGCCCCTTACTGCTAAAATTTTCGGGACCCCTTAGACTCCGCCCTCCAATCATGCTTTGCCCTCCGCCTAAGATGATTTGTTACAACTAAGGCTAGGGTCACACTTGGAAGGCTAATTGCGGTTACCGCTTCCAGATCCAGTGCGGTAATTGCAAGTGCCTTCAGACACATTTTGCCTACAAAATGTGTTCCTAAATCCACATGCTGTATCCGGATTGCACCTTAATGTTGAATCTGGTGGCCAGATCCGGATCTTCCCCAGCTTTCCTGCATGGGTTTTGAGGCGGGGAATGAATTCGGCTACAATCAGATTCACCCGGATCCTGCCCAATCCGGCGCTCATTGACTCCTATGTTATTGTGCGCCGGATCCGACACCATCCGGGACAATCCGATTTTGTCCGTGTTTTGTGCTGTGGTTTACAATCCGGGTGCCGCAACCCGGCTCCACCGACATTTGCGGTTGACATTTCAAAACCAGAATACGGATGAGAAACTGAGCGAAAACTGTTGCCTGCATGATCTTTACCGCAGGCAACGAAACCGGAGGCGGTAACCGGATTGCATGTAGTGCAATCCGGTTACTATAATGGGCTCCTGTGGGCTGCGGTTCCTGATCCGGTTTTGAGCACTTTTACTGCTCAAAACCGGATCAGGATCTGCTGTGCCCTGCCGCAAATGTAGACCCTAGCCTAAGCTAAAGTTACCTAAAGATTAAAAAAAAAACATCAGCCAACATAGTATATCACCCGCAGCTTCATACTTGTCCAAAAACATAACTTGAAGCCTCTGATCCCCAATCTGTACTGGCAAACTGTCTTCACTTTCAATCATTTGAAAAGAAGATAAAATGGTGAAAAGTAGAAAATAATAAACAGTACTGTGTAGTGGTGATAGTAAGTCTGATAATGATACATTTCTTGTTGAAATTCGACAGGTCCTCTGTGTGATGAGAAAACATCGCTCGGATTGGACTTCTGTAATAAAGATAAATACTGTCCATCTGTGAAGCCGTGCAGGATTTAGAAATTGGCTGTTTGTGTAAAGAAGGATATGCTCGAGATAAGGACCGCAAATGTATTCCACGTGATAAATGTCCACAGTGAACACCGGGGACGATGAGACGCACAACGTACAGCAGTCCTATCCTGAGATATCGTGACATCAATCTGTTCTGTGTCCTGCACCCGAAAATAAAAGCAACAATGTAACTAATCTGAAATACAAATAAAATCACTATTTCTCTTTTGATAATTAATCATTTTATGAAAACTTATTACAAATTAATCTTTTTGATATCTTATAGCGTAACAACTAGTGCGGATATCTCAGGAATCTAATGGCGTGAGACAAAGACAATCCATTGTATGATCACATTCTGTAGATGCTGAAACCAATAATGTTCTGACATTTCACAAAGAACGAAAGTTTTATTTCCTAGACTGAGATTGTGCAATACAAAATGTTATTGTGGTTCAGCGTTATCCAGAAACAGGGGCGTAACTACATTAGGTGCAGGAGTTGCAATCGAACCCGTGCCCTGGAGCCTGGGGGAAACCCCGAAAGTCCTTTTGGCCTATAGAAAAAGGCTAAGGCTAGGGTCACACTTGGGAGCCTGCATCCAGTAACTGGATGTATTACTGGATCCAGTTTTTTTCCATTGTCTGTTTGGAGGCATTTTTACTAGTGATGAGCGAGTATGCTTGTGACTACTCGGTACTCGACACGAGTATCACTGTACTCGGGCTACTCGGCGAGCACCGAGTAATCTCGCGATACTCGTGCTGTGCTCGTGGTCGTCATCTCTGCATGTTGGCGCTCTTTAGAGAGCCAGCCCACATGTAGGGATTGGCTGGCAGACCACTGCAATGCCACAGCCCTGTTAGTTTGGCATTGCAGTGATTAGCCGGCCTGCACAGCGTGACCGAGCCTTTATAAGACCTGGCCGTGCTGTGCTCTGCACACAGCCATCCAGACAGTGAGTGTAGGGAGAGTGTCTGCTGCTGCTTAGGGACAGATTTGCGGCCCTCATAGGTAGACCAGAGCAGGGTGCAAACTGCTGCTGACCACAACAGTGCTTCTCAGGACTAATCTAGGAGGATATAGGCAGGGTGATCCAGATCGCAATCCAAGCTTTTCTGTGACCATAACAGTCACCAGACTGTTGTACTTACTAGCTTGATACAGGTTAGGGACTAAAATCCTAATCTCCTGTGACCTGAACAGTCACCAGACTGTTATACTAATAGCTTGATACAGGTTAGGGACTAAAATCCTACTCTCCTGTGACCTGAACAGTCACCAGACTGTTGTACTTACTAGCTTGATACAGGTTAGGGACTAAAATCCTAATCTCCTTGACCATTACAGTCACCAGACTGTTGTACTTACTAGCTTGATACAGGCAGGTTCTAAAATCCAACTTTCCTGTGACCTGAACAGTCACTAGACTGTTGTCGCTGTATACAGGCAAAATCCGCAAGGCGTGCAAGGCTTGGCAAGGAACAAGGAAGTGGACGTGATGGTGGTGCAGGCAGAGGCCGAGGTCGTATGCAAGCACTAATTTCGCAACAACAATGTGGCACATCTACTCGCTCGCACGTCCTGTCCCAAATTCTTGGGGCCCGCAGCAGTACACCGCTCTTGAACCAAGACCGTATCAACAGGTTGTTACTTGGATAGCGGTTAATGCTTCAAGTCAGATGGGCACCTCCACAAACTACCCTGTCTTACACACGGTCAAGTGTCAGTAGCCGTGATACTGCACCGCACATTTCCCAACCTGATCCTCCTTCCTACCACCAGGCCGAGTGCACATCCACAGACATTACTGATCCCACACTAGGACACTCGGAAGAGCTGTTCACGTATCCATTCGCAGAATCTGGCCTCTCGCCAGCTCCTGTTGAAGTGGGTGATGAGGAGATGGTATGTACAGATGCCCAAATATTTGAGCAGCCACGTTCTCACGAACGGAACGTTGGCAACGTGTCTCAACAAGGGGTGGACGATGATGAGACACAATTGCCAGGAAGTCAGGAGGAGGATCAGGGTGAGGAAGAGGAAGACGATGTGGTGGATGATCCAGTAGCTGACCCAACCTGGCAGGAGGATATGCAGAGCGAGGACAGCAGTGCACAGGGGGAGGCGTAGCATCCCAACAGGCAGTACAAAGCAGGGTTGTGTCCGCAGGCAGAAGGCAGGCAACCGTTCCACCGGAACAACAACATGACTCAAGGTGCCTGTGCAAATGTTCGGTCTTCCCGAGTCTGGCAGTTTTTTAAGTTGGCTCCAGATGACTCTAAAAAGGCCATTTGCAACACCTGCCATGCCAGCATCAGCAGGGGTATGAAAACTAGCAGCCTGACCACCACCAGCATGATAAGGCACATGTCAGCCAAGCACCCGACTTTGTGGGAAGTACAACAGAGTCGAGGAGCGGTGCTTGCTGATGTCACTGCTACGTCTTCACGTGTTGTGCTGCGAGCCAATCCCCTGTCCATGCTGGCCACGAACAAGCCTCCGGCCCTGCACCTGAAGTTGCCCACGCACAAATAACACCACCATCAAGCACGTCTTTGTCCCAGCGCAGCGTTCAATTATCCATTCAGCAAACATTTGAACGCAGGCGCAAATACGCTGCCAACGCCCCACATGCCACAGTCCTAAATTCTCACATTTCGCGACTCATAGCGTTAGAAATGTTGCCTTTCCGGCTGGTGGAGACGGAAGCATTCCGCGACCTGATGGCGGCTGCTGTCCCACGTTACTCGGTCCCCAGCCGACACTATTTCCCAAAGCATCACACGTGCCCTGAACAACGCTGTTTCAGCCAAAGTCCACCTAACCACAGACACGTGGACAAGTGCTTGTGGGCAAGGCCGCTACATCTCCTTGACGGCACACTGGGTTAACATTGTGGCGGCTGGGACCCAGTCTGAGCGAGGGACGGAACACGTCCTTCCCACACCAAGGATAGCAGGCCCTACCTCTGTCAGGGTTTCACCGACACTCTACAGCTCCGGAATGTCATGCTCCTCAGCCTCCTCCTTCTGCGCATCCTCATCCACTGTACCCTCCACACCAGTCCCAAGCTGGAAGCACTGCAGCACTGCCTCTGCGAAGCAGCAACAGGCTATGCTGAAGCTAATATGCATAGGTGACAAACCCCACAATGCAGAAGAGGTGTGGACAGCTCTGAAACAGCAGGCAGATCACTGGCTCACACCTCTGAACCTAAAGCCAAGAAAGGTCGTGTGTGACAATGGCCGGAACCTGGTGGCAGCTTTGAGGCGAGGCCAGCTGACGCATGTTCCATGCGTGGCCCATGTGCTCAACCTGGTGGTTCAGAGGTTTCTAAAGTCATACCCAGAGCTGTCTGAACTGCTGGTAAAAGTTCGCCGTCTGTCTGCACATTTTCGCAAGTCACCTGCTGCTTCAGCCGGCCTTGCCGGCTTTCAGCGCCGTTTGCGTCTTCCGGCTCACAGACTGGTGTGTGATGTCCCCCAGCGTTGGAATTCAACTCTGCACATGTTGGCAGGATATGTGAGCAGAAGAGGGCAGTTGTTGACTACCTCATCACCTAAGCCGTCGGGAAATGGGTCAAACTCCACACATAACACCTGAGGAGTGGAGATGGATGTCCAACCTATGTACCGTCCTCCAAAACTTTGAGGACTCCACCAAGATGGTGTGCGGCGATGACGCCATTATTAGCGTCACCATACCACTACTCTGCCTTCTAAAACGGTCTCTGCTGAAAATCAAAGAGGATGCATTGCAGGTGGAGCGCGATGACTTGGAGCAAGAAACAGTAGTGGGTGTGGGTGATAACACACAGCCCAGCCTCATCTCATCACAACGTGCAGTGGAGGACTATGATGAGGAGGAGGAGGATGAAGACATGGAGCAACTCTATGGCCAAATTGAGGATATGACATGCACACCAGTCATACCCTCGATTCAGGTTGGCTGGCCAGTGGACAGGGGGAGATGAGGAGGAGGAGGAGGAGGACAGCATGTTCAGTCATCGTGTTGGTCTGGATACTGAAGTGATGGCTGTTAAGAGTCTGGCGCACATGGCTGACTTTATGGTAAGCTGTCTGGCTCGTGACCCTCGCGTTCAGAATATCTTGGCCGACAATCAGTACTGGTTGGCAACACTCTTAGACCCACGCTACAAGGAGACCTTTATGTCTCTCATTCCTGAGGCGGAGAGGTCAGCCAAAATGCAGCAGTTCCAGAGGGCCATTGTCACGGAAGTAGGCAAATCATTCCCCTCACAAAACGCTAGCGGCATAGGTCAGGAATCGGTGGACAACCAAGGCGTACGACCGAGAGGGGCACAAGTCCAATCCGCCAGAGGTAGGGGAACAGTCTTTACGATGTGGGACAGTTTTCTCAGCCCCTCACGTACCACAGCCCCTGAGGTGCGGGGTACTGCCACAAGAAATGCTAAGTTTGGCCAGATGCTGAAGGAGTACCTTGCAGATCGAACAACTGTACTGCGAGATTCCTCTGTGCCTTACAATTATTGGGTCTCCAAGCAGGACACGTGGCATGAATTGGCTCTCTACGCCTTGGAAGTCCTGGCCTGCCCTGCCGCTAGCGTTTTGTCAGAGCGTGTTTTCAGTGCCGCAGGTGGAATCATTACTGATAAACGCACCTTCCTGTCAACTGAAAATGCTGACAGGCTGACTTTGATCAAGATGAACAAGGGTTGGATTGGGCCAGACTTCACCACACCACCAACAAATGACAGCGGAATTTAAATTTTGTTATGGGAATTTGCCATGTACCTCCACTCACCCATGGGTACACACTTCTGGACTTTGGCTAATCGCTGGACTGCTCCTCCTTCTCCTCATGTGCCACCACGATGACCGTTACAATAGTTTGGCTGTTGTTTCAGGTATACTCCCAGTGGTAAATTTTTTCGCCCATTCTTTTAGAATGGGCATTACAATGACAGGAGACCCGCTCCTTTTCAATGGGAAAAATGTTTTGAGGCCCTCATGCACGTCTCTATCCAGGGACAATGTGGAGCTTCCCAATTTTTGGCTGCCCTGCCAAAGGGCTATACTACAATACACCCACTTCAGGTTTACAGGCCCTCCTGCACGTCTCTATCCTGGGACAATGTGGAGCCTCCCAATTTTTGGCTGCCCTGCCAAAGGGCTATACTACAATACACCCACTTCAGGTTTACAGGCACTCATGCACGTCTCTATGCAGGGGCATTGGTGAACCTCCCAATTTTGGACTGCCCTGGCAAAGGAAAATACTACAATAGACCCACTTCCTCAAAATGGGCACATTATGTCAAGACAGGGCTTCATGTACGTCTCTTCTCAGGGTCATCGGAGTGCCGCACAATGTTTTCACGTAAAATCTTTCATGTAATCACAAAAAGTAACATACACCAGCTGTATCTCACTATTGGGTATGTGCCCTTAACATTTCCACCCTAAATATTCATTTTGGTGTCATTTTGGAAGGTTTTCTGGTGACTCCGTAAAATTGGCGTGAAACTCGGACAACATTGTTCACAGCTGTGACTTTTGAGTGAGAAATGCTTCCAGGGGTCTTCCCCATGGTGTTGCCATGTCATTTCAGCACTCTTCTGAGACTTTTGTGACATTTTTAGGGTTTTTCCATGCTGCCGGCAGTCATTTCATAAAAATACTCGGGTCTCCCATAGGATAACTTTGGGCTTGGAACTCGGGCCGAGTACACGAGTATCTCAGGATGCTTGGCCCGAGCTTCGAGCACCCGAGCATTTTAGTACTCGCTCATCACTAGTAAAGACTATTATAGTTTATTCCAGTTATTCTCCAATCCTCTGCAGTCGGTTGCGTCACCTGGATCGGTTCTCTGTAAATCTTGTCTCTGGGCTCATTGTACATCACATTGTCCAGAAAGCAGAAATTGACCCAACGATGAGGAAAAACGGCAGCCCCTAGAGGAAAAGTATAGAAAACTTCACTTTATTGGAAATCCATTAAAAATATAAAGAAGGTGCACGATGTGCGGCCGTCAGGTCAGTCCACAGGATGGTTAAGAGCGACGCGTTTCAGCTAAAGCCGCAGCCTTGATCATGATCCAAAGAGTAAAACCCAATGAAGAACATTTGAAGGCTGTGTAACCTGTCCATGTGGAAACCAATCAAGAGTCCGGTGTCAATGTGGGGTTTTTCCTTTTCCTTCTTTCCTGTCATCAAGAAACATTAACCCACAAGTGTGTGCAGGTTACTGTGTATAACATGAATAATCATCAGACCTTCTAGTTGCCACTTCTCCGATGTAAACCTACACATAAGAGAGTGTTAGTATATACATATAAACCCTACAGAGAGTCACAAATACTAAATCCCTTGATAAACAATTAAACATATACCGTATTTTTTGGATTATAAGATGCACTTTTATTCCCCCAAATTTTAGGGGAAATGGGGGGTGCGTTTTATAATCCGAACATACTTTCTGTACTGTGGGGGGGGCACTTTGGAGCGGCATCTGGGGGCTGGAGGAGGCAGGCAGCGGGCTGCAGAGGCAGTGCTAGGTCACGTGCCCCCGCTCATTAGCCTCATATAACATGTACTGCACCGGCTGTCCATCACCTCAGTACTGAAACAGCGCTGAATTGTGGACAGGGGAGCGGCACATATTGCATGTGCCTGCACTCTCCACCCCCCATCCTGCACTCATTCCCCCATCCTGGATATGCTCCCCGGTCACTCTATATGCCCCCTGCTGTCACACACATCTAATCTATATAATTGTAGTTGGCTCCTCCTGGATGTCCGCCTATGTCACTTCCGCCTTTGCCTTATACACCCTAATGGGTGTAAGAATATGGATCCTAACACCGCCCACCGCCACCGCACACCACCAGCGCTTGCCCCGCCCCCCAGTCTCTGCCCCAGCCCCCCCCCCCCCACCCGGTTTCCACCCCCTGGAACGCCTCAGATTCACCTGCATGCACCTTGGTGTTTGCAGGACCTTTAGGTGATGCCAGTCACGTGACTGATCACATGACTCTGACATCACTACAGGTCTCTGACCGCCCCACACTGCACCAGCGCCGCACAGAGGTAAGAGTAGAGCAGGGAAGAGACACCCAGGGAGAGGCAGACAACGGACGCCAGGGAGGACAGGCAGACACACAGGGAAGATACAGCCAGGAGGACAGCAGACACACAGGGAAGAGAACAGGAAAGAGCAGAGAGGCAGACAGACACACAGGGAAGAGACAGCCAGAGAGGCAGACAGACACACAGGGAAGAGACAGCCAGAGAGGACAGACAGACACACAGGAAAGAAACAGCCAGAGAGGACAGACCACGGAAGACACCAGGGAATCAGACAGCACAGCAGAGGGACAGACAGACACTGAGGGGGGACAGACAGCCAGAGGGACAGACAGACACAAGGAAGACAACAGAGGGAGCAGACACACAGGGAGACAGCCAGAGAGGGAGACAGACACACAGGAACAGCAAGAGGACAGCAGACACACAGAAAACAGCCAGAGAGGACAGACAGGAAACACTGAGGGGATGGACAACAGGCACAGCAGAGAGGACAGACAGACACTGAGGGGGACAGACAGCCAGAGGGGACAGACAGACACACAAGGGAGAGACAGACAAAGAGAGACAGCCACAGAAGAGAGAGACTGCCACAGAAAAGAGAGAGACAGCCACAGGGGGAAGAGACAGCCACAGAACGGAAAGACAGATGCAGAAAAGAGAGAAAGCCACAGAAAGAGAGAGACTGCCACAGAGGGGAAGTGACAGCCACAGAAAGGGAGAAACAGCCACAGAGGGATAGAGACTGCCACAGAGGGGAAGACGCAGTCACAGAAAGAGAGAGACAGCCACAGAAAGTGAGAGACAACCACAGAAGAGATAGATAGCCACAAAAAGGACGAAGAAGGAGCTGCCACAAAAGGGAGAAGACTCCCTACAGAAGGGAGAGAACTGCCCCACAGATGGGAGACAGACTGCCACAGATGGAAAGAGACAGCCACAGAGGGGAGAAAGAAAGCCACAGAGGGGAAAGAGACAGTCACAGAAGGAGAGACAGCCACAGAAGGGACACACAACCACAGAGGGGACAGACTGCCACCAATGGGTGAGAGACAGCCACAGAAGGGAGAGGCTGCTGACAGGGAAGAGAGTGTACACACACCACCTGCCCGATGCGATAGCATTGGGCTCAAACAGGGGCTGGCTGGTGCCTCTGGCCCCGGGTGGCAGTTTTGGTCTGCTAGCCCTGACTTGAGAAGCAGGAGGGGGGGGATTGGTGCTATCAGGAATTTTTGGTGATGGCAACGGGTGCCGCCGGTCCATTTCTGTGAGGGGGCGGCCCTAGATGTGGGTTATACCACCAACCCTGCCTCTGGCCAGTCCACCCTGGGCTCATATCTAGTAGAAAAATAACAAACACTTTTAACTCACCCTCCGCCGCTGGCTTAGTCGCTCCCAGCTTCTCAGTGTCTCTCTTGTGTCTGTGAATCATCCAATCAAGTGATCAACACAGCACAGTGATATCATCATCACTGTGTGCCCCGGTCACATGATCTGATACCCGGGACCGACGCAGGGAGAGACACCGAGAAGCTGGGAACGACGGAGAGCCAGCAGTGGCGAGGGGCATATAGAGTGACTGGGGGGGATTCATATCCAGGACAGGGGGATGGGGGCAATGTGTCAGCACAAAGGGCAATGTGCTAATGTGCCAGCAGCATGGGGGTAGGAATATACCATACATAGAGAGGGGCAATTAGCCACCACAAGGGGCCCTGTGCCAGGATGGGGGCATATATATATATATACCAGGATGAGGGACATATATATATAATTTATAAGATGGACACTGGCATTATAAGACAGACCCATTTAACATAAAAAATTATTATTTTTCTCTTTTCCTTCACCAATTTTGGGGTGTGACCATGATTGTGTAATTGGTTGATTAGGGTGAACACCCTACACTTTCTGTATATATATCTATGTTGAAATGTCATTTATTACACCTGAGGAAGGCTATCTTTTAGTAAACCTTTTAACCGAAACGCGTTGTATTTTATGCTGTAAATTTGAAATAAACCCTGAAACACAACAGAGGAATTGCTCCCATTTCTGGAAGCGCCCGTGTGCACACTGGATGATTTCCTTCCTTGACACCTGAGATGTAAACTGCTGCATTTAGTTTCATGGGTGCAACTAATACAAATTATTTGGCCGCATTTGAAAAAAACAGCAACACTCAACAACTTTGATTATTATAGGATTACTAGATGGCGGCCCGATTCTAAAGAATCGTGTATTCTAGACTATGTATGTAGTTTATTTATGAAGATTTAAGAATAATGCAAGTGAAGCTGGGTTTAAATCCTGTGACAATATCTTGATTGCTTGCAGGAGGGCACAGCGGGCGTGTGCGGGCAGGAGCAAGCTGTGGAAGAGCAGGCGGGTGCGGGCAGGAGCAAGCTGTGAAGAGAGGGGTGCGGGCAGAAGGGCAGGGAACCGCAGTGGGGGGGGGGCAAGAGGGGGCCAACCTCTGGTAATATACACACAGGCAACAGTCCCTGCTGGTACAATACACACAGGTGACTGTCTGCTGGTACAATACACACAGGTGACAGTGCTGCTGGTACAATACACACAGGTGACAGTGCTGATGCTGGTAGTACTATACACACAGGTGACAGTGCTGCTGGTACTAATACACACAGGTGACAGTGCGGTTGGTACTTACTAACACAGAGGTGACAGTGTGATGCTGGTGTAGTATACACACAGATGTAGTGCAGGTTAGTACAATTACACAGAGGTGACAATGGTGCTGCAGGTACTATGCACACAGAGGTGACAATGGTGCTGGGTACTATACACACAGAGGTGACAATGGTGTGCAGGTGCTATACAACAGAGGTGACATGGTGCTGGTACAATACACACAGAGGTGACAATGGTGCTGAGGTACTATGCACACAGAGGTGACAATGGTGCTGCAGTAGTATGCACACAGAGGTGACAATGGTGCTGCAGGTACTATACACACAGAGGTGACAATGGTGCTGAGGTAGAATGCACACAGAGGTGACAGTGGTGCTGCAGGTGCTATCACACAGAGATGACAAGGGTGTGCGGTACATATACACACAGAGTGACGAATGGTGCTGGTACAATACACACAGAGGTGACAATGGTGCTGCATGGTAGTATGCACACAGAGGTGACAATGGTGCTGCAGTTACTATGCACAGAGGAGTGACAATGGTGCTGCAGGTACTATGCACACAGAGGTGACAATGGTGCTGCAGGTACTATATACACAGAGGTGACAATGGTGGTGGTACAATACACACAGAGGTGACAATGGTGCTGAAGGTAGTATGCACACAGAGGTGATAATGGTGCTGCAGGTGCTATACACACAGAGATAACAATGGTGGTGATACAATACACACAGAGGTGACAATGGTGCTGCAGGTGCTATACACACAGAGATGACAATGGTGGTGGTACAATACACACAGAGGTGACAATGGTGCTGCAGGTGCTATACACACAGAGGTGACAATGGTGCTGGTACTATACACACAGAGGTGACAATGGTGCTGCAGGTCTATAGACACAGGTGACAGGGTGCTAGTAAATAACAAGATGGGACATGGTGGCTCATATAGCACACAGAGGTGACAATGGTGCTGCAGGTACTATACACACAGAGGTGACAATGGTGCTGCAGGTGCTATACACAGAGAGGTGACAATGGTGCTGGTACTATACACACAGAGGTGACAATGGTGCTGCAGGTACTATGACAGAGAGGTGACAATGGTGCTGCAGGTACTATGCACACAGAGGTGACAATGGTGCTGCAGGTACTATACACACAGAGGTGACAATGGTGCTGCAGGTACTTTGCACACAGAGGTGACAATGGTGCTGCAGGTAGTATGCACACAGAGGTGACAATGGTGCTGCAGGTACTATACACAGAGAGGTGACAATGGTGCTGCAGGTATTATGCACACAGAGGTGACAATGGTGCTGTAGGTACTATACACACAGAGGTGACAATGGTGCTGCAGGTACTATATACACAGAGGTGACAATGCTGCTGGTACTATACACACAGAGGTGACAATGGTGCTGCAGGTACTATGCACACAGAGGTGACAATGGTGGTGGTACTATAACACAGAGGTGACAATGGTGCTGTGGGTAGTATGCACACAGAGGTGACAATGGTGCTGCAGGTAGTATGCACACGGAGGTCACAATGGTGCTGCAGGTGCTATAGACACAGAGGGACAATGGTGCTGCAGGTGGTATACACACAGAGGTGACAGTGCTGCTCTCCCCCTTGCATGGGCCGGTGCTCCCCTCTCCCCTTCCTCTCCTCCAGATGGCAGAGGTTAAAAATAGCTAAATATCTTTTATTCTCACCTCTCCGGGCTCCAGCGGCGCGATGCAGCTCTATCCTCCTCCGCCGCCATGTCGCCACCACGTGAGGACTGGATCCAATATGGCGTCGGGAAGTCTCGCGAGACTTCCCGGACGCCATCTTGGAGAAAGTATGTCGCCGCCCTGGAGGCATGGATCTAATATGGCGACATGTCGGCGGCGGAGAAGACGGAGGAAGAGGTGGTAAGTATAGGCGACTGTGTGTCATATGTGTTGTGTGTGTGGTGTGTGTGTGTGTGTGTTAGGGGCGGCCGTAAGCGTAGCGGGCTCTATGAGTCCCGGCTCCAGCTTACGGCCGCCATCTTGGCTCACCCTGAGCGGGTGTAGCTCTGCCGGACGTTGGGAGAAAGTGACGGATGTCACGTCACAAATCCCTCCGGGTTTTATATATAAGATTAGAAATTAATGTATTTTCCTTACAAAAAAAGCTAGGTGATAGGGCTCCACACTGTCCTTGTCTCCTATGTTACTATTATGTGGGAGCTGTCAGTCTGTTTTGGTTGTGCAGGGTCTGTGCTGCAATCATCTGTCTTCATTGCCCTTAATTAGTCCTCTACTTAAGCATGCTAGTTCCTCCATCCAGTATCAATCATACACTTGCTGCTGCCTGTGTGAGACTGATCTTCCTGTGCTCTGTGCCTGACACAGCCTGACTTTATTCCCTTCCGTGAACTTTCAGTAAAGGACAGTGTTTCTTTGATCCGCGCTGCACATATGATGAAAGTAGGGCGGAATGACCACAGTTGTCAGACAATGATAGTTTTTATTGCGACACATTTCAGGGTTAAAATCCCAGCTCCTATCGATAAGATAAGCTGATTCAGGAACGTCTGGTGGCTACTTCTCTTCATTTCCCTCTGTGCATTCAGATGGGGTATCGGACCTGAGATCAGCCTTCCACAAAAATGTATCAAAAGTCTAAATGACTGATTTGTGTCTCTACTGTAACCAGGGATTTCCTTTACAAGAGGCGGGAGAGCGTGGTCGACTCATGAACCCAAACATTTGTTTCAGGAGCCAATACCAGATATTATTGGTCTCATCTTAGGAGGAAAGTCAGGTTTATGGACCTTTGGTAAGGAGTCCAGAATGGGAATAAATGGAGTCTCAACATACAAATGGTCAAAAATATTTTGGGAAAAAATCCCACTCTACCTACACCCCTTGTCAAAAACCCAAATAAATCCTTTTAAAACATAACAGTTGGATCTCCTTTCAATGTACCATAAATATCTGTAATTTTTACATACACATCCGTGTCTAGGACGTCCACAGCTCCACCCTTGTCGGCTTTCCGTATAATCATGTTTTTATTTTCCCTGATTTGTTTTAGAGCAAGATTTTACTTTTTAGGAAGGTTTTTGTGGCTTTTCCTTTTATTTAGCCCTCAAATGTCTTAATGCCACGATAAACAAAGGAGTAGATGTTTCTTCACTTGTGATCACTGTACCTACAATATTGCTATTGGAAGTTGGTGATTCTGCTGTATCGTCCTGCAAGAAATGGCAAATTTATTGATATCCAACAAAGTTAAAAATAAATCAAAATTTTTATTTGGAGAAAATCCCAGTCCGTTTGAAAGAACCGATAACTGTTCATCTTGTAGAATTTGTGCTAAAAATTCAAAACCGGGCAGGGATGGTTCGAATTCAGTTTCGCCTCCTTTCCTTATTAGAATGCTTTCGTCCTTCCCTCCTTCCACGTTTTTTGAGAAATTTTTATTCCAGTTTGTGTCGTTACTTGTACGGGGACTTTCAAAACTGATGACAGAAGAATCCTCTGGTTCCGGAGGAGAGATTGATTCAACTGAGGTTTCAGGATAGGAAAAAATGAACCTTACGTAGCCTAGTGGTAATCTTTCTTCTTCAACCGGTGTTTTCTTCTGTGTTTTTTCTTTTAGGTGGTTTGTTACTTTTTCTTTTCTTCCAAGCATAAATACATCCAAAATCATTGTCCTGGCTGTCCCTAGCCCAGACAGTAAACAACGGCAATTTGGAAATAGGTAATACACTAAAAACTGCAACTGGCCCAGCTGGTTCCTGTACAGACTACAGGTCTGCCACTTGGTGTTATGCTTATGTAATCAAATCACACAGGAGAAATATCTAAAACAGTAAAAACTGCAACAGGCCCAACTGGTTCCAGAACAGACTAGCGGTTCAGATCCCACGGTCCCTAGTCCAGACAGTAAACAAAGGCAACTTGGACCTTTGCTACCTGAACGACCATTGAGTTGCTTCACGTTCCTCTTAAGGAACCGGAGGTCAGAGAAAAGTGCAACTACCTACAAAAAGGAAGGTGTGATGAGATAGAAAGAGAGAGAGTAAAACATACTGTGCAAAACAAATTCAAAGCATAATGAAAGTACTGATAGAGATAATGCTGCCGACTGTCTAGCTGCAAGCAGAAGATAGGTGCAGAGTAACGAGCATAAACAGCAGAGAGATAAACCCCAGCTAGTCTTACACTGACTGGCATATACACTGGCAGTATGGCTGGACATCCAACTGAGGATATCACCAGCAGGAAAGACAAGTAGAGGGAAGGTGTATATAACTACACCAAAAAGGTGACTGGACAGACAAATGGATGAATAAAAACATCTGTTATTCTACAAGACATAAGACTGGGATAACAGATAATAAACACCCAGGAGGAGGTGTATCTGCTGCGGCTCAGTGGAAAAACAAGTTAACCACAAAACACAGGGTCATGGGCTCAAACCCCGACGCATAGGGATTAGACCCTGATAACCAACAGCATAAACCCCCATTCATCCCACTGTATTATGTTCCTTAGATAAGGGGAGCAGCTTCTTGTTACCCCTAGTAGGGTAGAGGGGCTTGTGCTCTAAATGTGTTATACATGACGCCATCCTCTCTTTATATTTTTTCTTATATAAGAAGAAATAACAGACATAGAAGAAAGAAATTGGCCAAGCCAAGAACCAACATCACATGTATATAGAGCGAGCCAGATATGGGCTAATACACGGATACAGAGCAAGCCAAGAAGTACAAAGAGATCCGGTTTACTCTGTGCTACTCGCCTGTAGGCATTTGCTAATAGGGTTTGTTCCTTATATAATATTGGGATATAAAGACTATTGTAGTTTATTCCAGTTATTCTCCAATCCTCTGCAGCCGGTGGCGTCACCTGTATTGATGCTCTATAAATGTTGTCTCTGGGCTCATTGTACATCACATCGTCTCCTGGACACTTGTTGGAGCCTTCGCTGAATACTGAGCTCGGATCGGTGAGTTACTACATTATTCTGACTCCTTATGTTTCCTGTAAAAACCCCAAACTACTATATTGTGGATACAAATAACTCTATGTGCACTGAAATACAGGAGCGTCACAATGAATGAGATCATCAGATAGTGACTTTATATCAGTAATTCAATACATAAAGTGACACACATCTAGTATATAATTGCCTAATCGGGTCTGTCACCGAAATCGTGCGCCGACGCTCATTGGTTGCCGCCAGTCGCCGCAACCAATGAGCAAAGCATATGCAAAACAGCCGCACGCATTCAAAACTTGTGCAAAGCTGAAACCTGGCAACAGCGACACATAGACATCGCTATCGCTGGGATACATGTGTCCGGCCGCAGCTCTGTCTGTGCCCCTGTGGCTGTGCCTCTCCTCTCCCCCTGTCTCTGTGTCCCCCTGTGCCTCTCCTCTCGCTTCCCCTCCTGCCCCCCCGCTTCTCCTCCGGCCCCCTCCCCCGTTCCTCTTCTTGCCCCCCCCCCCCCCCCCGCTCCTCCAGTATGGTAAAAGAAATTTAAAAAATTCTCAATGAGGATACTCACCCTTCCAAAGCGTCTTCTAGCTCCACTGCGCTTGAGGACCTGTTGTTGCTTAGCAATGCGATCAGCTGATCGGTCACATGACCGCTCAGCTGATCAGCTTCCCAGGCTATGACAGGTCCTGCCCTGGGAGGTACAAGACACGTTGGAGGAGGGAGTATCCTCACTGAGGATTTTTAAAATTTGTTTTTTACTATACTGGAGGAGCGGGGGGGAGGGGGCCGGAGGTGAAGCAGGGGGGCAGGATGAGGAACGGGGGGGCCAGGAGGAGAAGTGGGGGGCAGGAGGAGAAGCAAGAGGAGAGACACAGGTGGAGAGGAGAGGCACAGGGGGACAGGCAAAGGGGACACAACCACAGGGGACTCAGGCAGACACAGGGGGAAAGGAGAGGCACAGGGGGACCCAGATACAGGGGGAGAGGCACAGGGGGACAGGCAGAGGGGACACAGCCACAGGGGAACACAGACAGACACAGGGGGAGAGGAGAGGCACAGGGGGACACAGAGACAGGGGGAGATGAGAGGCACAGGGGAACAGGCAGAGGGGACACAGTCACAGGGGACCCAGACAGATACAGGGAGAGAGGAGAGGCAAAGGGTGACACAGAGACAGGGGGAGAGGAGAGGCACAGGGGGACAGGCAGAGGGGACACAGCCACAGGGAAACACAGACAGACACCGGGGGACAGGAGAGGCACAGGGGGACACAGAGACAGGGGGAGAGGAAAGGAACTGGGGGACAGGCAGAGAGGACACAGCCACAGGGGAACACAGACAGACACAGGGGGAGAGGAGAGGCACAGGGGGACACAGGGGGAGAGGAGAGGCACAGGGGGAAATGCAGAGCCACAGGGGGAGAGGAGAGACACAGGGGGGGACACAGAGCTACAGGCGGAGAGGAGAGGCACAGGGGACACGCAGAGCCAGAGGGTGAGAGGAGAGGTACAGGGGGACAGGAAGAGGCACAGGGGGACACAGACACAGGGAGACACAGAGACAGGCACACAGAGACGTCGCACACGGGAGAGACTGCACACGGGAGAGACACAGACAGCGCACATGGGAGAGAAGGTGCACACAGGAGACAGCACACACACAAGACACAGTACATGAAATACAGAGACGGCACACACGGGGGGCACAGTGCACACATGAGACACAGAGGCGGACAGACTGGAGAAAAAGGCAAAAGGGAGAGACGGCACAGAGAGAAGACAGCGCACAGGAGAAGACAGCCACAGACACTAGACACAGCGCACAGACTCCACTCTCCCGATGAGATAGCATCGGGCCCACATCTAGTATATTATTTAGAGGCATTACACACAGAGCGATCTATGTCATGTGTTTATTTCTGTTAATGTTGATGATTAATGAAAACCCAAAGGTCATTATCTCAGAAAATTAAAGTACAGACTGTACACACACTGCACATCAACACACTGTACAGAAGATACACACTGTACACAGACACACTGTACACACAATGTACACATATGCACTGTACACAGACACTGCACGTGTACACACTGTACATACACACTGTACAGATATACACTGCACATACACACAGCACATACACTGACTGTACACACACTGACCATCTCTACCTTCTCCTACTGTATCCTCACCCATCCCTTGTAGACTGTGAGCCCTCGTTGGCAGGGTCCTCTCTCCTCACCTACTGTATCCTCAACCATCTCTTGTAGACTGTGAGCCCTCGTGGGCAGGGTCCTCTCTCCTCACCTACTGTATCCTCACCCATCCCTTATATACTGTGAGCCCTCGTGGGCAGGGTCCTCTCCCCTCACCTACTGTATCCTCACCCATCCCTTGTAGACTGTGAGCCCTCATGGGCAAGACCCTGTCCCCTCACGTACTGTATCCTCACCCATCTCTTGTAGACTGTGAGCCCTCTTGGGCAGGGTCCTCTCTCCTCACCTACTGTATCCTCACCCATCCCTTGTAGACTGTGAGCCCTCATGGGCAGGGTCCTCTCTCCTCACATACTGTATCCTCACCAATCTCTTGTAGACTGTGAGCCCTCGTGGGCAGGGTCATCTCTCCTCACCTACTGTTCAGGACCCAACAAGAAGGGGGGCACTGCTGGACCTAATATTAACCAACAGGCCGGACCGCATATCAAATATACTGGTTGGAGGTCACTTGGGTAATAGTGATCATAACTTAATAAGCTTTCAAGTATCCTTTACTAAGACGTGTAGTAGAGGGGCTACAAGGACACTAAACTTCAGGAAGGCAAATTTCCAACGGTTGAGAGATGATCTTAGTGCAATAAATTGGGACGATGTCCTGAGACATAAAAGTACACAACACAAATGGGAGATGTTTATTAGCATCCTGAATAGGACCTGTGCACAATATATACCCTATGGGAATAAGCATGCTAGAAATAGGAGGAAACCACTATGGCTAAATAAAGCAGTAAGAAGTGCAATATGTGACAAAAAGGAAGCATTTAGGGAACTAAAGCAAGTAGGTAGTGATGAAGCATTATTAAATAAATACAGAAAATTAAATAATATTTGTAAAAAGCAAATCAAGGCAGCAAAGATTGAGACAGAGAGACTCATTGCCAGAGAAAGTAAAAAGAATCCCAAAATATTTTTTAACTACATAAATAGTAAGAAACTAAAAAATGATGGTGTTGGCCCCTTTAAAAATAGTCTGGGTGAAATGGTGGATGAGGATGAGGAAAAAGCCAATATGCTAAATGACTTTTTTTCAACAGTATTTACACAAGAAAATCCCATGACAGACAATATGATCAGTGATAACAAAAAGTCTCAATTAAATGTCACCTGCTTAACCCAAGAGGAAGTACGGCATCGTCAAAAAATCACTAAAATTGACAAATCCCCGGGCCCGGATGGGATACACCCCAGAGTGCTGCAGGAATTAAGTACTGTCATAGATAGACCATTATTTTTAATATTTAAAGATTCCATAATAACAGGGTCTGTACCACAGGACTGGCGTATAGCAAATGTGGTGCCAATATTCAAAAAGGGGACAAAAACTGAACTTGGAAATTATAGGCCAGTAAGCTTAACCTCTACTGTGGGTAAAATCCTAGAGGGTTTTCTAAGAGATGCTATACTGGAGTATCTGAAGAAAAATAACCTCATGACCCATTATCAACATGGTTTTACGAGGGACCGTTCCTGTCAAACTAATCTGATAAGCTTCTATGAAGAAGTAAGTTCTGGACTGGACCAAGGAAATGCAGTGGATGTGGTGTATATGGACTTTTCAAAAGCTTTTGATACGGTGCCACACAAAAGGTTGATACATAAAATGAGGGCAATGGGGATAGGGGAAAATATGTGTAAGTGGGTTAAGAACTGGCTTTGTAATAGGAAACAAAGGGTGGTTATTAATGGAACACACTCAGAATGGGTCACAGTTAACAGTGGGGTACCACAGGGGTCAGTGTTGGGCCCGCTTCTATTTAATATATTTATTAATGACCTTGTAGGGGGCATACGGAGTAGAATCTCAATATTTGCAGATGACACTAAACTCTGCAGGGTAATCAATACAGAGGAGGACAATTTTATATTACAGGAGGATTTATGTAAACTAGAAGCTTGGGCTGATAAATGGCAAATGCGCTTTAATGGGGATAAATGTAAAGTCATGCACTTGGGCAGAGGAAACAAAAGGTATAATTATGTGCTTAATTGTAAAACACTGGGCAAAACTGTCACTGAAAAAGACCTGGGTGTATGGGTAGATGACAAACTCACATTTAGTGGCCAGTGTCAGGCAGCTGCTGCAAAGGCAAATAAAATAATGGGATGCATTAAAAGAGGCATAGATGCTCATGAGGAGAACATAATTTTACCTCTATACAAGTCACTAGTGCGACCACACTTAGAATACTGTGTACAATTCTGGTCTCCGGTGTATAAGAAAGACATAGCTGAACTAGAGCGGGTCCAGAGAAGAGCGACAAAAGTCATTAGAGGACTAAGGGGTCTGCAATACCAAGACAGGTTATTAGAGGACTCGGGGGTCTGCAATACCAAGACAGGTTATTAAACTTGGGGTTATTTAGCTTGGAAAAACGAAGGCTTAGGGGTGATCTTATAATAATGTATAAATATATGAGGGGACAGTACAGAGACCTTTCTAATGATCTCTTTACTCTTAGGCCTGAGACTGGGACAAGGGGGCGTCCTCTACATCTGGAGGAAAGAAGGTTTAATCATAATCACAGACGCGGATTCTTTACTGTAAGAGCAGTGAGACTATGGAGCTCTCTGCCACATGCTGTTGTAATGAGGAGTCACTACTAACATTTAAGAAGGGCCTGGATGCCTTTCTTGAAAACTATAATATTACCAGTTATACATACTAGATTCTTTGATAGGGCGTTGATCCAGGGATCTAGTCTGATTGCCGTATCTGGAGTCAGGAAGGAATTTTTTCCCCCAATGTGGAGCTTAGTGTTGCCACATGGGTTTTTTTGCCTTCCTCTGGATCAACATGTTAGGCTATGGGTTGAACTAGATGGACTTAAAGTCTTCCTTCAGCCTTAAAAACTATGTTACTATGTTACCTCTCATCTGGGCAATCCTGGCACGCAGTCTGTTGATGCCCCCAGGCGTCTTAAGCTTCTTGCAGATCTGCGTTGGGCTCCGCACAACCCCCAACCTCCTCTCCAGACGCCTCTGCACCCTCTGCAGGACATCCTGCTTGTGGAGCCGTGGATGGGTGTGGTGCTCGTGACATCAGTAATCCCTGGTTTCACATATATCAATGAGCTCAGGCTTCCCCTACACTGTAGCTCACCTGGGTGCCGCTATTTTTACTATTCTGCAGGGGCAGGGAAAGCACCAGGAAGGGGGCGCCAAAAGATTGACAACGTCCTGGCGAATGAACGCACGGGAGACATGTCACATGTTGACGGGGGCCCAGAGGCGCCGCAAAAGCCACAGGATTCACTGTATGCTTTTGAGTCATGTACTACAGGAAGGCGGCCACCACAGTGCTCAGGCAGACATTATTTGGGATGTAATGACAATTGCGTTTCTGTTAACACACATTTGTGTCACATCTCTGCAATTTTGAACACAGCCGCAAACACAGAGGCCACATCAATGCGCTACTGTACAGTATGCAAGCTCCTGGGTAATACACCTTTGGACGCACACATCATCAAATATAGCGCCAAGGAACAAGACAACCAATCGGAACGCTCGAGCTGGCACCTATCCACGCAGACCGCCAGAGGTAGTAAATACGCCCTGAAACGCCTACCGGAATGGTATAGGCAATGTGTGCTGCCACCCTTGACATCGCTCATGAGATGTTACACAGGGCGATCAGCACACATCGCCCAAGAATGGTCGCCTGGTTTCAGAGCTCTGATGTGAGACCAGACGACCACTCAGACGTGTCGCTCTCGCCCATTTACATTAGGGCGTCACCTGTGGAATCGCCGGCGATATCTCCAGGTGTGACGGTACCCTAAAGGTCCATATGGGATCCATTATGCATATGTCTTTGGAGACCATTCAAATATGCAATTAAATTGATGTTTTCTTTACTAAGCTGCAATTAAAAGTTCTGTGGTCACATATCTGCTCAGTTGATGGATTTCCAGTACAGTTTACTTGGATCTGTTGAGTTAGGTAGAAACATTAGGCAAAAAAGTAGTCAATGTTCAAGAGGTTTTTTTGAGTATGAGAGGATCTCATGGAGCTGATCTGGCCCACTAGAGCCCATACAATCTATTACATTTACCTTGTGGCGTCTGTCATCCACTTCCACCGTAATCGTGTCCTCCTATCACAAGATTGGCCAGCACAAGCTGCAGGCGCCATATTTGAACACCCAAGTGATGGGAGTACAAATATGGGGCCCGCTAGTGGTGCCGCTGACTCCATGAACCCGCCACACACGTCACCCGCAGCCCAATCACCTCCACAAACCCATCACCGCAGCCCCCGCCCACCACAAACACAAAACAATGAGAGGCCACAGAACTTGTGATGTCACAGTCATGAGTGGAGTCACAGATCACATGACTGTGACATCACAAAAGGTCCTTTATCTGACACGAAGTGGGGAGCACAGAGAGCAGGTACAGACAGCGGCTTCTCCGGTCTCTGTACGCTGCCCTCACCTACCCCGGTCTCTGCAGACTGCCCTCATCCCCTGTGGTTTTTTTCTCACTCCCCTTCCCCGGTCTCCACAGACTCCCTGATCTCCACACAGGGTAGAGAGAGAGAGCGCACAGGGGAGCATAGAGAGCACACAAGGATGGCAGAGAGAGAGTGCACAAAATGGTCAGAGAGAGAGAGTGCACAGGGGGAGTGCACAGCCTTCCCCAGCGCCACAGAGCCCACCCCATTGTCAATCACCACCCTCCCAATGTGATATCATTGAGCACCTATCTAGTGTTTAATAGAATAAAGAATTTACAAAACAAAGAAAAATGCAAAAGCCGATTGGACCACACATAATCCGACTGTTGCTCATTTCATCGCCTGTCTTGTGCACAAAGCGACAATTGAGGAGCTGCAGGTAGAAAATTGGATCTGTGCATTGCCTAACCAATATACGAAATAGGATATATAACAGAGGACAACTGCGCTTACCATAGTCCTTTGTTATATATCCTAATTTCATACAACACTTGAGCATGCTGCTTATTTGTTGTGTTATATCCAGTCTAAGAGGAGATACCCTGGAATGAGTGTTCCTGATTATCAGCCAGTGTAAATACCCTAAGATACAGAAAATGTTTGAGTCTTGGAGGAAGGGGGTCTCCAAGAAATAAGTGGATCACAGAGATTCTCCCTGTTACTTATGGGTGTATCAGGATATGATGAAATGCAGAAAACATGTCATCTTCACAAAGGAGTCATGGACGGAGCTTCGGACCTTATCATTGGGTAGACTGAAAACAACACAAGATGGAGTAACACATACAGAGGTAAGATTGGTCAAGACAAAAGTCAAGTTCACGGTTATACATATAAAGTATTTCTGTATGGGTGAAAGGAAAAATAAAGCCTATGTAGCCACACCTGCACCCTCCTGGTTCCTGTACAGACTAGTATCCCTAGTTGCACAGCTCCTAGTGGCTCCTGCACACAGTAAACAGCCATAAGTGAGTGAGAGAAGAGCTCACTTTATGACTGTCTGCCATGTGTTGTGTGATACAGTTCATAGTGTCATCTGAGTTCATGCTTGACACGGCTCAAGTGTGAACTTAGATGACCTTTCTCAGAGCCAGGTATCAGTCTGAGCCTTGCTGTGGGCACATGTGTGTCTGCTCTTTCTTTGTGTTTTTTTTTCTTTAATGTTTACTAGAAATTTTTTAGTAGTTGAGTATAACATTGGCCTGATACTCTGAATTTTGGGCTTAGTGCCAGCTGGCAATACAAAGCTGGCATTAACCCCTTTATTACCCAGTGTGCCACTGCCACCAGGGCCGCTGGAAGAGCCGAGTAAAGCACCTGAAAATGGTGCTATGAAACAATGCACCTTTTTCTGGGGCAGCTATGGGCTGAGATTTTCAGCATGGGGGGCCCGGAACGTGAATCCCTGCCCCCAGCAGCCTGGGTTTTACCTTGGCTGGCTATCAAAAATAAGGCAAAGCCCATGTATTTTTAAAAAATTATTTGACTAATTAAAAAATAATAATGGGCTTCCCTGTATTTTGATTACCAGCCAAAGTTAAGGTAGGCAGCTGGGAGTGGCAGCCTGCAGCTGTCTACTTTACCTACTCTGAATCAAAAATACCACGAAGCACTAGCCGAATTTTTTTCAATAATTATTTTTACAGTACTATGATGTCAGTCAATGGGTAAGAGGTGGAATAGCCAATCACAAATGCTGTCACAGAGAGTGGGTGTATGTGATTGGCTGCTGAAGTATCCTGAAATCAGCCCATAGATTCTAGCATCCAAAATGAACGGACAGATTCCAGGTTACTCCAACAGCCAATCACAGATGCCCATTCTCTGTAACAGCATGTGTGATTGGCTGTTTGGTCCCTCTGCAGTGAATATCCTGAAAGTTAATGAGCGGCCCCAGATGTAGACACGGCAGGACGCGGTGGTAAGTATGAGCTGCTGTATAATAACTATTTTCTTTATTTTTACAGCTCCTTGTCCCCAACCCAAAGCCAATGTGTAACATGGAGTTCTCAGGGAAGTCCTTGATCAGGATCTGTGCCCGGACACTAGGTATTCAGTAAGGACCCCGAACTTTAATGTTCAGGTTTGCCCATCACTATTCAAAAAGTCTTCTCCCAAGACAGCAGGTCTCCAGAAGCAACAACAAGTGAGCTGCACACTCTGCAGGACGGACATGCATAAATTACTCTATCAATGACATCAGGTGATGAGTCAGGAGACTATTTAAAGGGGAAGAGGTCATCAAGCGCATCACCTGATTAACCTGACATCAACAACAGCAAGGTACAAACTTACCTTAACCCTTAATGTCCCAAAGGAAATTATCAACACATAATTGTGAAGTGACTCCTCCACTTCCATCTGGATGTCCACCTATGTAACTTCCGCTAGCGCCATTTTTCTACACCCAAGTGATGTGTATGGAAATATGGCAGCCGCAGCCCGCTGCATGCTCTCCCCACCTGCTCCCAGCAGTCCGCTCAGTGAACCCCCGCCTGGTCCCCACACTAACTCAACACAGTGACCAGAGGAGAAGAGCAGAGAGACAACAAAGGAGGGACCAGAGAGCAACCACAGGTGGAGGGCTGATATACAGCACAGGTGTGGAGCCAGAGGGCACACAAGGGGGGAGAGCCAGGAGGTGCCTGCCACCCTCAGCGCCATATAGCCCGCCACCTATCATCATGTAATACCCACCCAATGTGATACCATTGGGCCCTCATGTAGTTCAAAATAAACAGACTGCAGAGTGTTGAGCCCCAGGCCCTGGGGTACTCGAGTATCAGGCTCCTAGGGTAGCGTTGCTTTGTCACGAGGAATGGTGGCTGTGTCTGATCCCGTGGCCTGGGTGACACTTCGAAAAGGGATGTATTTACAGGGAATTAGAGTTTTTATATAGTTCACATGACGCCACCTGTAGTACCTGGTGATGGGTCACCAGCGCCGCCACAGTCCGCCGGAGGTAGATGGGATTGCGGCTGAGTTGGCAAAGCTCCCTACAGGTAGGGCGAGTCCTCCGGGGCAGCGTTCCTGTAAACAAGCAGGTTGATGTAGGAAAACACATGCAGGCAAAGTCACTTTCTCCCGGGTACTTTACTGTCAACTTGTAGCAGCGTCAGATACATTTCACAGTTCAGCAAGATGTTACAATAACAGGTAGCTTTACGAGTGGCTGCAAGTGGATCCCAGGTGGTGTGGTGGAACCTGTGGTGTACCTTCGTTGATGAACCCGTTTTCTTTCTTCCCCGCCTAGGATGGGCCTATACACAATAGCTCTGTGTAGGTAGTACCGGGGGTCCTCTCCCTCGTGGTGAGGAAGCAGGCAGACCGCTCCATCTGCCAGGGTGCTGCGGCTGATAAACAAGCCACAGTAGCCGGGCCCGGCGTTCCCATGATGGACTGCAGTATCCCCTGAAGTATGGGCGCTCCACTCTGAGGATCTCCCTTTATCTCTAGGGCCCGGACTGCTCTCGTCGGGTGCCCTCTTTCATGACCTCCTCAAGGTCCCTTCTTCTTCCCTCCGGTTTGGCTGGAAACCCTTCTGCCTCGTTCCAATTACCTAAAGACCTCCTTGAACTCTCTAGAAGTGAATATATCCCCTCCCGGATAACCTCCCACAGCTCAACTAATGTGGGAGAGCTGGGAATGGGTCCCACCCACCAGCCTAGGGTCCACCTGCAGCTGGGGCAATTACACCTCTTAAGGTATCTTTACACGATGCAACGTTTCTAGGAATTTCACTGGCAACTTACTGGTTGCAGTGAAATCATGGAGACATTGTTTCATTTGTACACAGCAACAAGATAGAGCAATGTGTCCATGATTTCACTGTAACCAGTAAGTTGCCAGTGAAATTCCTAGAAAAGTTGCCGCGTGTTACGGTACACTAATACGGGTGCAATACCCCTCTGTGACGCCTGACCATGCGGGGCACCACAAAAGCAGTCAACTCGTGAAAACAGGACAGAGGAAATGAGAGATTGAGAACACCTGATAGCCACAAACCAAAAGGAAAGAAGGTAGAAGACCATCAGCATTTAGACAGGGACTGACCAGACTGTGGCTCAGCAGATAAGGAAACCGACCTCATAGAACAAGGTCACCGGAGAGAGTCCCAAAATCAAGGCACAATGCTCACATGTGGATAAGTGTGATCCTGTGTGCCAGATATGGGCTAGTACACGGATACAGAGCAAGCCTAGGAAAGACAAAGAGATCCGGTATACTCTGTGCTAGAAGACTGTAGGTGTATAGTAAGAAGCCTTGTTCCCAAAGTTATATAAGAATATAGAACACTATTCTGTTATATTCCAGTTATTGGCCAACACTGTGCAGCTTATTGTATCCCCGGATCTACTGATCTATAAATTATGTGTCAAGGACGCACTGAGAGTCACATTGTCCAGGACACTTGTTTGAGCCGTCACTGACTACGGAGGTCTGATCGGTGAGTCTGTCTGTCTGTCTGTCTGTCCATACATGTATAGATTGAATACATATATGAGAATCTGTTGTCCGAATTTGATCACCCTATAAGTTAAAGCTGAGAGCTGGTAACAAGCAGCAGCGTCTTCTTTGTTGGCTGCAATCTGATGTCTAATGGCCCCTTTACACGCAGCTACAGGTAACAGGTTTTCCACATGTAACTTACTGGCTGCAGTGAAATCATGGAGACATAGTTCCATTTGTACACAGCAACAAGATAGAACCATGTCTCCATGATTTCACTGCAGCCAGTAAGTTACCTGTGGAAAACCTGTTACCGGTAGCTGCGTGTAAAGGGGCCATTAGGGCCACTTTACACACACCAACTTCTATGTCCAACTTCTGACCAACTTACTGGTTGCAGTGAAATCATGGACACATTGCTCCATTTTGTGGCTGTGTACAATGGAACAATGTGTCCATGATTTCACTGCAACCAGTAAGTTGGTCAGAAGTTGGACAGATAAGTTGGTGTGTGTAAAGTGGCCATTACACTTTATATTATCTTTATACAGTACATCCTAGAACTTTCTCTGCTTTCCAGCTGCAGACTGGCATTGAGCTTACACATATAGAAATCTAATGCTGGCACTTTATGTCTTCCAGACTCTACAATCTACTTGGAGATGGCTCTGCTGACTCTTCTTCTGGTGATGATCCCCGGTACGGCACATTCATACATTTCTATCTTCTAGTTATTACTTAGGTCAGCAGATGAGGCTGGGATCAGACGCCTCCTGCAGTGACTGATGTACATATATATGGCTGTAGATGTACAGAGATTTAAGCCAAGCTGTCATCACAATATTGTGCTGGACTATTGGATCCAATTACACAATTATACAGTAAGGAGTAGTGATACAACTAAGAAGTAATTCAGTGATCCTGTAGGTTGTGTAGGTTGGAGTCCACTAGATTACTTTACAACAATGATGTATGTCTTATAGCGGCATTATCTGTATACTGTGATGGCGTTCTATAATGGAGGCACAGTGACTATCAGAGCCGGGGTCCAGCCGTGATATTCCGGAATGACATCCTAGTAATAACCACACATTACACTGTTCTCATTCTATGTCTCATAATAAAATGCTTTATGATAAATTGAGATGCAGTAATTCCCGTTATAATGATGTGATACAGAGCGACATGGAGAAGGCGATAATCTCATCTCATCTGAACCTTGTCTCCACAGTTCTGCAGGGTCTGCATATCAATGTATGGGATGGAGGTAAGAAGGATTTCTTCAGTTTATAATGCACAAACATGAGGAACATAGAAATACTGTACACATACATACACATACTGTATATATACATACGATACATATACTGTACACAACACACATATACATACTCTATATATACATACACACACATACTGTACACACATACTGTACACACACTGTATATATACATACGATACATATATTGTAACATGCTGTATATATACATACGATACATATACTGTACACATATATACACATACATACTCTATATACATACACACACATACTGTATATATACATATAATACATATATTGTTCACAAACACACACATACATACTCTATATATTGTGAGGCATGCTGGCGCTATGGCACGTGGCCGACATGTTAAGTGGCAGTTTGCTTTATAGTAAAAAGCTAAAGGGTTGATGAGACCAATAAGTGGCCTCTAAGGCTAGGTTCACATTGTGGCGGCGTCCGGTCCGGGGCTGTCAGGGGTGACAGCCTGGGACCGGAGTTTTGCTCCATAGGAGACTATCGGGCTGCACGGAGCTGGATGGCAATTATCTGCCATCCGGCTGCTATCTCGCCGGATGTATCCTGGACAAGTGGGGATTTGTCTGCCGACTCCAAAAACGTTGCATGCACCGTTTTTGGAGTCGGCAGACAAATCCCCACTTCTCCAGGATACATCCGGCGAGATAGCAGCCGGATGGCAGATAATTGCCATCCAGCTCCGTGCAGCCCGATAGTCTCCTATGGAGCAAAACTCCGGTCCTGGGCTGTCACCCCTGACAGCCCCGGACCGGACGCCGCCGCAATGTGAACCCAGCCTAAAAGAGCAGTGTGTGCTATTGGCTGAGAGTTCCCAGGTGTGGGTGTGTCAGGTGGGGGTGTCAGGTGGGGGTGTCAGGTGGGTGTGTCAGGTGGGTGTGTCAGGTGGGGGTGTCAGGTGGGGGTGTCAGGTGGGTGTGTCAGGTGGGGGTGTCAGGTGGGGGTGTCAGGTGAGATAATAGCTGCCCAGAGCTGTGAGATTGGGAGATTCAGTCTGTGTGAGGCCAGTTTCACACATCCGTGTCACCATGGATGTGTGAAACAAGGCCGTTTTGGGGGCTGGGCATATACCCATGTGTCATGGCCGTGTGGCACAATGGGTGCTGTCAGTGTGCTCTCTGTGCATCCACGGACAGCCTGTCACCGCATACTCACCTTGCTCCAGCGCTGACAGTTCCTCTCACTTCCGGTCCGCTCTTGGGCTCAGTGAAGTGAAAATTGATGAGCCTAATGAACGGCACCGGAAGTGAGAGGAGCTGTCAGTGCTGGAGGGTGGTAAGTATATGATTCTTTATTTTCAGGTTTTACACTTTTGTCCGTGGTCCGTGCACACGGATGTCACACTGTGAACATCCGTGTGCATGACGTTTGGACGTAAATGTGGTCTGTGGCTCCGCATAAAAACGGACTTGTTGCTGTGTGGAGCACACGGACACGCATGTGCTCCACACGGAGACACGGTCCGTGCAGAAACATGGACGTCTCCATGGGTCCACGTGGGGAACATGTGTCCCCGTATGCCCGTGCCTCCGGCATGTGTTGGCACGTACTGACCCCAGCCATCATACCGACACCTCAGTGTTACCATATAGTACTGACCTGAGACATCATACCGACACGTCAGTGTTACCATATAGTACTGACCTCAGACATCATACCGACACCTCAGTGTTACCATATAGTACTGACCCCAGACATCATACCGACACCTCAGTGTTACCATCTAGTACTGACCCCAGACATCATACCGACACCTCAGTGTTACCATATAGTACTGACCCCAGACATCATACCGACACCTCAGTGTTACCATATAGTACTGACCTCAGACATCATACCGATACATCAGAGCCCTGAAATGTGTTTACTAATAAATCAATATTATATTCCCCCTTTGATCTCTGGTGGAATACCCTTCACTCTATATGCACCACACTGGGGACTGCAGCAGCCGTGATCTGCTTTTATAGTGGTTGTGACTCTCACAACCACACAAGGTAAGGCCTCTGATACCTATTTAGGTCATATTTGATTTCTCAGACCCTTCATCCTCCCTATTTTAATTCTCTGAGACCTCAGCCTCTAGCCTTGGTCAGTCTGCACTTTAGCACGTTGCACCTTCTGACTTGTGTCCTATGAACCATGTTTACTGTCCTCCAACCTCTTGGCCACTAGTCACGGTCTCCCTCCTCCTTCATTCCACCTTGTTGGTAAATTACCTATGTGAACCTCACTCCATGTTTTGATGTATCCACTGTAAGAAGTAAAAGTGTTTTTCTTGCATATAACACTGGTGGACATTGAGGTGGTGATCAATACCTGGCAATGGAACACTCGTGTTCTCTAGTTCTAAATATGTATTGGAGTAGTCTGCCCTCATTTAGGATGGTTACAACCTGTCCTGTTCTCGTTCTCACAGTATGTGTGTATGTATGTAGTGTGCATGTATGTCCATAGTGTGTGAATGTATGTCCATAGTGTGTGTATCGTATGTATACAGTATGTGTGTATGTATGTAGTGTGTATGTATGTCCATAGTGTGTGTATCGTATGTATACAGTATAATAATAATAATAATAAAGCTTTATTTATATAGCGCCAACATATTCCGCAGCGCTTTACAATGTAGGGTTAGAGTATAGAAAATATACAGTAAGTAATTACAGTAGAGAACAAATAAAGTACAATAATTGGATACAAAACAATAGGCATAGAATCAATGTAAAAAAAATACAATAAATAAAGCAAGAAATGAAGGTGACCCTGCTCAAAAGAGCTTACAATCTACAATGGGATAGGGGTTGCACAAGGTACAGGGGCTTATTGCACTGATGGTCCAGGCATCTTGAGGAAATGAGGTATAGGACTAAGCTTACATGGATGGTCATTATACAGTCTGTGTAGACCTTTTTGGTTTGGTGGAGTTTGTAAAAGAGCAATGTCCAGAGGGATAGCCCATTCACTGTCTACAGTGCAATGGACTTCTATTAGGGAATATGATAGGCCGCCTTAAAAAGATGTGTTTTTAGGGATCGCCTGAAGCCATGCAAGTTGTGGATAGTCCTGATTTCTTGGGGTAAAGCATTCCAGAGGTTTGGTGCAGCTCTGGAGAAGTCTTGGAGCCGGGAGTGGGAGGATCGGATTAGTATGGATGTTAGTCGAAGGTCATTTGAGGAACGTAGAGAGCGGGTGGGGTGATAGACAGAGATGAGGGAGGAGAGGTAGGGGGGTGCTGCACTGTGAAGAGCTTTGTAAGTGAGAACAAGCAATTTGAATTTGATCCTGTAGTACACGGGCAGCCAGTGCAATGACTGGCACAGAGCAGAGGCATCTGAGTAACGATTGGCCAGGTGGGTGATCCTGGCTGCTGCATTAAGGATGGACTGGAGAGGTGAAAGTCTGGTGAGGGGGAGGCCGCTTAATAGAGAATTACAATAGTCAAGGCGGGAATGGATTAGGGCCACGGTGAGGGTTTTTGTTGTTTCCAGGGTGAGAAAGGGGCGGACTCTAGAGATATTCTTCAGGTGTAAGCGACAGGAGCAGACGAGACATTGTGTGTGGGATGAGAAGGAGAGATCGGTGTCAAACATAACACCCAGACAGCGAGCCTGCTGCCTAGGCGTTATCGTGGTGCCGCATACTGAGAGAGAGATGTCCGATTTAGGGAGGTTAGTGGATGGGGAGAGCAGAAGAAGTTCAGTTTTGGAAAGGTTTAGTTTCAAATAGAGAGTGGACATGATATTGGAAACTGCAGCTAGACAGTCATTGGTGTTCTTTAATACCGCAGGGGTAAGGTCTGGGGCTGAAGTGTATAGTTAAGTGTCATCAGCATAAAGATGGTACTGAAAGCCAAATCTGCTGATGGTCTGTCCAATCGGGGCCGTGTAGAGAGAGAAGAGGAGAGGGCCAAGGACTGAACCCTGAGGGACCCCAATAGTGAGGGGAAGAGGGGAAGAAGTGGAGCCAGCAAAAGATACACTGAAAGAGCGGTCAGAGAGATAGGAGGAGAGCCAGGAGAGAGCCGTGTCCTTTATGCCAATGGAGTGCAGCATAGAGAGTAGGAGATGGTGGTCGACAGTGTCAAAAGCTGCAGAGAGATCAAGGAGAATAAGCAGAGAGTGGTCACCATTACGTTTTGCTGTCAGAAGGTCATTGGTCACTTTAATGAGGGCGGTTTCTGTAGAGTAAAGGGGGCGGAAACCAGACTGTAATGGATCTAGAAGAGAGTGGGTGGAGAGGTAACGGGTGAGGCGGGAATAGACCAGGCGCTCCAAGAGTTTAGAGATGAAGGGGAGATTGGAGACTGGTCTGTAGTTATTTGTGCAGGTTGGGTCGAGAGTGGTTTTCTTTAATAATGGGGTAATGATTGAGTGTTTGAAGGAAGAGGGGAAGATGCCAGAAGAGAGGGAGAGATTGAAGATTTTGGTTAGATGAGTGGTGAAGACGGGAGAGAGGGACTGGAGCAGGTGTGAGGGAATGGGGTCAGTAGTGCATGTGGTGGGACGAGAGGAAGAAAGGAGCCTGGAGACTTCTTCTTCTGTGACTGGGTCGAATGTGGAGAGTGAACCGGAGGAGATGTGGGGAAGAATGGGGGTGGCAGTGCTTGGAGGCTGAGAGCTGATTTCCTGGTGGATGTTGTCTATTTTCTCCATGAAGTAGGAAGCCAGGTCATCAGCAAAGAGGTCAGTGATGGGGGCCTGCACTTTAGGACAGAGGAGAGAGTGAAAGGTGTCAAAGAGTTTTTTTGGATTGTTGGATAGTGAGGAGACCAGGGTGGTGAAGTAGGTCTGTTTGGCAAGGTGAATGGCAGAGTTGTAGGTTTTTAGCATGAATTTATAGTGGATAAAGTCTTCTGGTGAGCGAGTTTTCCTCCATAAACGTTCAGCACTCCTAGAGCATCACTGGAGGAATCGAGTTTGTGATGTAAGCCAGGGCTGTTTTGTTCTCTGTTTGGAGGTTCTGAAGGTGAGGGGCGCTACTTGGTCCAGGGAGCTTCTGAGAGAGTCATTGTAGTGATTTACTGCCTGATCTGGACAGGAGATTGAAGAGATTGGGGGCAGAGATGAGATGAGGGAGTCTGTGAGTGCTTGAGGGTTAATGGCCTGTAGATTTCTGGATGTGTGATAGGTAGGATTGGGCTGTGTTGGCCGAGGGTTAGTGAGTGAGAAGGAGAGAATGTTGTGGTCAGAGAGTAGAGGCGAGTTATCCAAGGGGGAGGATGAGCAGAGTCGGGTAAAGACCAGGTCAAGGGTGTTACCGTATACAGTATGTGTGTATGTATATATATTCAGTATTTGTGTATGCACAGTATATGTATTATACTGTATTATATTGTGTATTTTCTTACTGTATTATACTGTGTATTTTCATCTATTACCCCCTGTATTGTATAGCGCTGCGGAATATGTTGGCGCTATATAAATAAAAAATTTTTATTATTATTATTATTATATTTATTATATGTATCATATATATATACAGTATGCGTGTATGTATGTGCACAGTATATGTATCGTATGTACATACAGTATGTGTTTATGTATATTGTGAGGTAGTGTACACCTAGGGGCTCGCTTGGCTGCGTACAATGACACCAAAACATGTCGTTAACTGTAATAATTATACAGCAGTTTTTTCAGTGCCTATAAACTGCTCATCACATAACAGCATAATCAACATAACATTACATACAGCAGTACATTACATTGCACATATACCCGGGAGCACTGGTTACAGCTCCATCGAACACCATGAGCGCTAATCATAGCCCCGTATGGCGGTTATGGCCGCCTAGACTTATTCACACATAATACATAACATGTTATCATATAGTTGTCAATGGGACCTTTATAACCTTATATTCAGTCCCAAGGGCTGTAACTGCCCACCCAGCACTATATACACAGGACAGTCTGTACAACACTCAACATTACAGTGCTCATTACACAGAACATACGGGTCATTCACAGACTCACAGGGATTCAGGCACAGCCGGTACACCCCTGTTCACACATAACAGTCTCTGACCCACAGCCAGGCTCTTCCTTAGCTTAGTTCCCCTTGGAGTAGCTCAGTCCATGCACAAAGGCTGCTAATGTGCTCACAGCCACCACACAGAGCTCCCGCTTCTCTACACTGTCCCCGCACACATTCTGGGACACACACCGGCATTGGTATAGGATACCGGTCAGAACCAGGCCCAGACCCGGGTTTAGCTACCTGAGCTCCAGGGCAAGCCAGGCATCCCGAAGGACTCCTCAGCACGTGTCTCCAGGTCGCCAGCCGCTTCCAAGTCTGTCATCACAGGCCCAGACCTCCAGGACAGCGGCTGCACCAGACACGCCATCGCGAGCCCCTCCAGGGTCAGCCAGTCTTCCCAACTACAGGTGCTGCAAAACCCTCGGCCTTCTGGCCTCATGGCTCCACTCATCTCCACAGGACATGGACTTCCCTCCCTCAGAGGCTCTGTTCTGCTCTCTCTCTCAGGCCTCATTCAGGCCTAAGATGATTTGTTACAACAAATGCTAGGGTCACACTTGGAAGGCTAATTGTGGTTACCGCATCCGAATCCGGATGCGGTAATCGCATGTGCCTTCAGACACATTTTGCCTACAAAATGTGTTCCTAAATCCGCATACAGTATCCGGATTGCACCTTAATGTTAAATCTGGTGGCCAGATCCGAATCTTCCCCGGCTTTCCTGCATGGGTTTTGAGGCGGGGAATGAATTCGGCTACAATCGGATTCACCCGGATTCACCCGGATCCGGCTCAATCCGGCGCTCATTGACTCACATGACATTGTGTGCCAGATTGCGCTGGATCCGACACAATCCGGGACAATCCGATTTTGTCCGTGTTTTGTGCTGTGGTTTACAATCCGGGTGCCGCAACCCGGCTCCACTGACATTGTGCGGTTGACATTTCAAAACCGGAATACAGGTGAGAAAACTGAGCGAAAACCGTTGCCTGCATGATTTTTACCGCAGGCAACGAAATCGGAGCCGGTGACCGGATTGCATGTAGTGCAATCTGGTTAATGGGCTCTTATGGGCTGCAGTTCCTGATCCGGTTGTGAGCAGTAAACGTGCTCAAATCTGGATCAGGAACTGCTGTGCCCTGCCGCAAGTGTGACCCTAGCCTAAGCTAAAGTTACCTAAAGATTAAAAAGAAAACATCAGCCACACATAGTATATCACCCGCAGCTTCATACTTGTCCAAAAACATAACTTGAAGCCTCTGATCCCCAATCTGTACTGGACAAACTGTCTTCACTTTCACATCATTTGTAAAGAAACAAGAAAAGAAGAAAAAATGGTGAAAAATAGAAATAATAAACAGTAAAAGAAGGAAAAAATTCTCATTTGTTTTTGTTAAAGAAACTTTGCTTTCTTGATCTGTGTAGTGGTGATAGTAAGTCTGATACTATGATACATTTCTTGTTGAAATTCGACAGGTCCTCTGTGTCGTGACAACACATGGCTCGGATTTGACTTCTGTGAAAAACACCAATACTGTCCATCTGTGGAGCCGTGCAGGATTTTTAAAATTGGCTGTTTGTGTAAAGAAGGATTAGTTCGAGATAAGGACGGCCAATGTATTCCACGTGATAAATGTCCACAGTGAACACCGTGAACTATGAGACGCACAACGTACAGCAGTCCTATCCTGAGATATCGTGACATCAATCTGTTCTGTGTCCTGCACCCGAAAATAAAAGCAACAATGTAACTAATCTGAAATACAAATAAAATCACTATTTCTCTTTGACTAAATTAATCCATTGTATGAAAACTTATCACAAATTAATCTTTTTGATATCTTATAGCGTAACAACTAGTGCAGACATCTCAGGAATCTAATGGCGTGAGGCAAAGACAATCCATTGTATGATCACATTCTGTAGATCCTGAAACCAATAATCGTTTTGACATTTCACAAAGAACAAAAGTTTTATTTCCTAGACTGAGAGTATGAAATACATAATGTTATTGTGGTTCAGCGTTATCCAGAAACAGGGGCGTAACTACAATAGGTGCAGGAGTTGCAATCGCTCCCGGGCCCTGCAGCCTGGGGGAAACCCGAAAGTCCCTTTGGCCTATAGAAAAAGGCTAAGGCTAGGGTCACACTTGGGGGGCTGCATCCAGTAACTGGATGCATTACTGGATCCAGTTTTTTCCCCTTGTCTGTTTGGAGGCATTTTTACCGTATCAGGTACTGGATCAGGTTCCCATAGGGTCCCATGTTAAAAACTAATCAGGTTTTGCTAAAAGGCCAAAAAATGTTGCAGACCCTATTAAAACCTGACTTCTCAAAAACTGGATCCAGTTGCCAAATTGCACTTTGGGAAAAAACTCACCAAATTTGGCCACTTACAAATATCATAGCATTTAGCAGGATAATATCAGTCACCTCAGAGGCAACCCATATCTCTCAACACCGATGCTCCATCCCTTACAACCCTGACACAGGGGCGATTGTGGCATCTGCGACCAGCCGTGCCACAAGGAGGAGACAGGTGGTATCACTGGACATGAGATCACTACAGGGCGGCAGCCACTCCAAGAGTGAGGCATAAAGTCAGAAAGCAGCCTATTAATGATATATTGTTTCCTCACCAGCTGCAGTCAGCAGTCTAGGCCACACACCCTCCCTTATATGGTTATATG
This sequence comes from Allobates femoralis, assembly GCA_033576535.1. Taxonomy (NCBI): domain Eukaryota; kingdom Metazoa; phylum Chordata; class Amphibia; order Anura; family Aromobatidae; genus Allobates; species Allobates femoralis. The sequence continues at coordinate 57,016,772 of JARQOC010000009.1, forward strand.
CCCCGTATTCAGTGTGAAGATGGATCTGACTAATAATGAGCATATGTCTGCTTTACACACAGTGTAGAGGGGACATCTTGTGGAAAGTTTATGAATGGTTTGCAACCCGAATTTTCTAATTAAGTATATTTGAAAGTTTATTATAATCACTTGCTCTACATTGTTATTAAATAAAAATGTAAACAGTGGTTACACTAAGTATTTCAGACAAAACACTGTGAGGGACATAAATCCATTTTCAGATGTCCAAAGTACTTTTGTAATAGAAAATGAATATAAGTCCATACAATTCATATATTTGTTTATTTATGATATTCCGGAAGTCACACAATTGGCACCGGTTGAGGTGTAGCATGGAATAACAAATATGGTGATAGAGTCCATGTGTGCACTGATTGAAAGACAACAATCTTAAATATATGAATTGGAGAAGAGACAGGACCAGAGGCCGGACCAGAGGCCGGACCAGAGGCCGGACCTGAGGCAGGACCAGAGCAGCACCAGAGGCAGGACCAGAGCAGCACCAGAGGCAGCACCAGAGGCAGCACCAGAGGCAGGACCAGAGGCAGCACCAGAGGCCAGACCAGAGGCAGGACCAGAGGCAGGACCAGAGGCTGGACCAGAGACGGGACCAGAGGCCGGACCAGAGGCCGGACCAGAGGCCGGACCAGAGGCCAGACCAGAGGCAGGACCAGAGGCAGCACCAGAGGCCAGACCTGAGGCTGGACCAGAGGCAGGACCAGAGGCAGGACCAGAGGCCAGACCAGAGGCAGGACCAGAGGCAGCACCAGAGATAGGACCAGAGGCAGCACCAGAGGCAGGACCAGAGACAGCACCAGAGGCAGGACCTGAGGCAGGACCTGAGGCAGGACCAGAGGCAGGACCAGAGGCAGGACCAGAGGCCAGACCAGAGGCAGGATCAGAGCAGCACCAGAGGGGTTATCTGTAATCAGATCAGCATATGTGAAGTTGTTAGTCCATAACAAAAGTCCCGACATACAAATTAAGGGGAAAAAAAACAAGAAAGACAGATATAGTGCACAGTATATATGAGTAATATTGACATTACACACACCTTCTTGGCCATTTGTGGGGTCCTGAGGGGACCACTGTGCCGAATTGGCACCACTTGACATCTCTCCTTCCAAGGGTGCGGTGGGTGAAGCCCTTGGGGTCCCCTCTGAGCCAGATGGTCTCGGACTGTGGGGTGATGTGGGCCCTTGGGGATGTGGTGGCGTTCCTGGTGGCGGTTGGCCTGGTGACCCTGGTTGGCTCTGTTGTGCTCCTCCCACAGGGGATGGGGGATGGTCAGAGCTTCTTTCCCTACCTGTTGAGGCAACAACATACTTTGTCACAAGAACAACATGGCCAGATATGTGGGGACTTAATAAACAGTGCTGTTTGAAGTTCATTAGGTCAGGATGAGTGAGATTGAAAGAAGGGCAGGATACGCCAACATAATGTCATATGTGGGTAGGGTACACATATGACAATATGTGGCTATGTAAAGTAGACATATAGGTTACAGGGGACTATAGGGTGTATGTCGATGAAGCAGGTAGATGATCCTGCAACTGCAGAGTCATCAAGAGGCTCTCACATACATAGCCCCTATATATGTTGGGGTGTACAGTGGCATGTGCTGCCCTTCATATGTCTTTCTTTACACAGAAGGGTATGTGTATGTTGTCAGGCTACTCACCTCTCATCTGGGCAATCCTGGCACGCAGTCTGGGGATGCCCCCAGGCGTCTTAAATTTAAGATCTGCAATCTTCTTGCAGATCTGCTTAGGGCTGCGCACAACCCCCAACCTCCTCTCCAGATGCCTCTGCACCCTCTGCAGGACATCCTGCTTGTGGAGGCGTGGATGGGTGTGGTGCTGGTGACACCAGTAATCCCTGGTGTCACATATATCAATGAGCTCAGGCTCCCCCCACACTGCAGCTCGCCTGGGTGCCGCCATTTTTACTATTCTGCAGGGGAAGGGAAAGCACCAGGAAGGCAGCGCCAAAAGACTGACAACGTTATGGCGAATGAACGCACAGGAGAGATGTCACATGTTGACAGGGGCCCAGAGGCGCCGTAAAAGCCACAGGATTCACTGTATGCTTTTGCGTCATGTACTACGGGAAGGCGGCCACCACAGGCTCAGGCAGTCATTATTTGGGATGTAATGACAATTGCGTTTCTGTTAACACACATTTGTGTCACATCTCTGCACTTTTGAACACAGCCGCAAACACAGAGGCCACATCAATGCGCTACTGTACAGTATGTACGCTCCGGGGTAATACACCTTTGGACGCACACATCATCAAATATGGCGCCGAGGAACAAGACAACCAATCGTAACGCTCGAGCTGCCACCAATCCACGCAGACCGCCAGAGGTAGTAAATACGCCCTGAAACGCCTACCGGAATGGTATAGGCGATGTGTGCTGTCGCCCTTGACATCGCTCATGAGACGTTACACAGGGCAATCAGCACACATCGCCAAGACAGGGACTCGAGGGAGTTCAACCCCGGCAGCTTACCGGGCCCCGGAGCCGCACCTGTGGGATCCTCCAAGGACCACAGAGAATCCGTTGATCTGAGGGTATCTATATGCACCGCTCAGACTCTCAAGCGACCAGTAGAGGGTACCAGGCACCGCTTGATGGTTCGGCGGTCGGCCAGGAGAGGGTAGCCCAACGGGAGCAAGGAGAGTGAGAGACAGCAGGAGGCCAGATCCACTGTATGGGGTCAGACTTCACACCAAACTACTGGGAAGCAGGGAAGAATTGAAAGAGAAAAGGCACACGCTGAGGGTTCCATCCAGCTACCTGTGATCCACCTGCAGCCACCTGTTAGATACTTGCCTGTATAACAGCATACTGCACTGAACTGTAATAACGCTGCTAAAAGCTCCAGTAAAGTGCCCAGAGTGAAGTGACTTCGACTCTGCTGCATCTTCTTTGCATTAACTTATTCCTTTTACAGGATCGCTGCCCCGGAGGTCCCAGTCCTGCCTGCGGAGGACTACACCATCTCAACCGCAATACCACCGACCTCTGGTGGACTGTGGCGGCGCTGGTGCTAACTAACTTTGTAAATAATTACTTGTACATAATCCCCTTTTCAAGAGAACGGTCCCCCGGGACACGGGATTAGGTGCGGCCGCCATTCCCTGTGACACAGCAGTTAACCCTTTGCCGCCTGATACCCAAGTACCCCATACCCTGGGGTGACACAGGAGCAGAGAGAGTGCGCACAATGGGTACAAAGAGAGAGGGCACAAGGGGCCAGAGAGAGCACAGGGGGAGGGATGAGCGCACAGGGGGTAGAGACAGCACAGAGGGGGGTAAACAGTGCACGAAGTGGAGCAAACAGAGCACACAAAGGGGGCAAACAGAGCACACAAAGGGGGCAGACAGAGCACATGAATGGGACAGACATAGCACTCAAAGGGGAGCAAAGAAAGTGCACTGGGGACAGGGTGAGCACACAGGGGAGATGCGAGAGTGCACAGGGGAGGGCAAGTGCTCAAGGGGGCAGAAAAAGCACACAGGCAAAGGAGAGAGCACATAAGAGAAGCCAGCGCATAGTGGGAGACAGGTCAAAGGAGAGAGCACTGGGGGAAAAGAAACATCACATGGGGGAGAAAGAGTGGACAGTGGGGAGAGACAGCCGTCCCCAGCGCCACAGAGCCAACCCCATTGTCATATCACCGCCCTCCCAATGTGATATCATTGAGCACCTATCTAGTGTTTAATAAAATAAAGAATTTACAAAACAAATAAAAATGCAAAAGCCGGTTGGACCACACATAATCGACTGGTGCTCATGTAATCGTCTTGTGCACAAAGCGATTGTTAATATGATTGTTCTTTGCTTTTAGAACATCATGTTACTGGCTGCACATCTTCTAGTTGCACAGGACGATCTGCTGTCAGAAGTGATGAGTCTTAAGACAGAATTAAATTAATTTCATACAACTAAAGAAGAATAACAGAGACATCGGCGCTTCACTGATAGACAATCGAGGAGCTGCAGGTAGAAAATTGGATCTGTGCATTACCTAACCAATATAGGAAATAGGATATATAACAGAAGACAACTGCGCTTACCATAGTCCTTTGTTATATATCCTAATTTCATACGACACTTGAGCATGTTGCTTATTTGTTGTGTTATATCCAGTCTGTTTAAGGCTGCCTTCACACTTGCAGATGCATCTGCAGCGTTTTGCAGATGCATCTGCAAGTATAAGCATGCAGACCGCGGCCCCTATGTTTATAATAGGGCGCACCGCGGTCTGAATGCTCTCATTCATTCCTATATGTGAGCCGTAAGCAGGCGTATGCCTGCTGACAGATCACACTCTCCCGCCCGCACTATGGACGCAACATCTCGCGTCCATAGTGCGGGCGGGAGAGTGTGATCTGTAAGCAGGCATACGCCTGCTTACGGCTCACATATAGGAATGAATGAGAGCATTCACACCACGGCCGCGGTCTGCATGCTGATACTTGCAGATGCATCTGCAAAACGCTGCAGATGCATCTGCAAGTGTGAAGGCAGCCTTAGAGGAGATAATCAGGAACACTCCTTCCAGGTTATCAGCCAGTGTAAATACCCTAAGATATAGAAAATGTTTGAGTCTTGGAGGAAGGGGGTCTCCAAGAAATAAGTGGATCACATAGATTCTCCCTGTTACTTATGGGTGTATCAGGATAAGACGAAATGCAGAAAACATGCCATCTCCACAAAGGAGTCATGGACGGAGCTTCGGACCTTATCATTGGGTAGGCTGAAAACAAGACAAGATGGAGTAACACATCCAGAGGTAAAATTGGTCAAGAAGAAAGTCAAATTCACGGTTATACATATAAAGTATTTCTGTATGGGTAAAAGGAAAAATAAAGCCTATGTAGCCACACCTGCACCCTCCTGGTTCCTGTACAGACTAGTATCCCTAGTTGCACAACTCCTAGTGGCTCCTGCACATGGTAAACAGGCATAAGTGAATGAGAGAAGCGCTCACCTTATGGCTGTCTACCATGTGTTGTGTGATACAGTTCATAGGGTCATCTGAGTTCATGCTTGACACGGCTCAAGTGTGAACTTAGATGACCTTTCTCAGAGCCAGGTATCAGTCTGAGCCTTGCTGTGGGCACATGTGTGTCTGCTCTTTCTTTGTGTTTTTTTTTCTTTAATGTTTACTAGAAATTTTTTAGTAGTTGAGTCTAACATTGGCCTGATACTCTGAATTTTGGGCTCAGTGCCAGCTGGCAATACAAAGCTGGCATTAACCCCTTTATTACCCAGTGTGCCACTGCCACCAGGGCCGCTGGAAGAGCCGAGTAAAGCACCTGAAAATGGTGCTATGAAACAATGCACCTTTTTCTGGGGCAGCTATGGGCTGCGATTTTCAGCATGGGGGGCACGGAACGTGAATCCCTGCCCCCAGCAGCCTGGGTTTTACCTTGGCTGGCTATCAAAAATAAGGCAAAGCCCATGTATTTTTAAAAAATTATTTAACTAATTAAAAAATAATAATGGGTTTCCCTGTATTTTGATTACCAGCCAAAGTTAAAGTAGGCAGCTGGGAGTGGCAGCCTGCAGCTGTCTTCTTTACCTACGCTGAATCAAAAATACCACGAAGCACTAGCCAAATTTTTTTTCATTAATTATTTTTACAGTACTATGATGTCAGTCAATGGGTAAGAGGTGGAATAGCCAATCACAAATGCTGTCACAGAGAGTGGGTGCATGTGATTGGCTGCTGGAGTATCCTGAAACCAGCCCATACATTCTAGCATCTAGAATGAACAGACAGATTCCAGGTTGCTCCAACAGCCAATCACAGATGCCCATTCTCTGTAAGCAGCATCTGTGATTGGCTGTTGGGTCCCTCTGCAGTGAATATCCCGAATGTTAATGAGCGGCCCCGGATGTAGACACGGCAGGATGCGTCGGTAAGTATGAACTGCTTTATAATAACTATTTTCTTTATTTTTACAGCTCCTTGTCCCCAACCCATAGTCAATGTGTAACATGGAGTTCTCAGGGAAGTCCTTGTTCAGGATCTGTGCCCGGACACTAGGTATTCACTAAGGACCCAGAACTTTAATGTTCGGGTTTGCCCATCACTATTCAAAAAGTCTTCTCCCAAGACAGCAGGTCTCCAGCAGCAACAAAAATGAGGTTGACTCTTGGACAAAATCAGGGGGTCCGCGTCCCGATGGCAACAGGCTTGACCTGAAATGTTGCCGGATGGCAGCAAAGCTTGACTCTTTGTTACAAACGGGACACAAGATATCCGATTTTTGTTTTCCGGATTGCAACAAATGTTGCCAGAGTGCAACAAGCTTTACTTCGGTCCATTGCAATTTTCGAGAGAGTCAATATGGAAGCATGACCTACTGTACTATAGTAATATATAGGGACTGATGGGGGCAATTTGATATTTATCATTTCGGGACCCTTACAAACGCGGTAGGAGGCGAAATGTTTTTTACATAGGTCAGGAAAAATTCCTGATTAAAACCGCGCGCTCTGCGTCCTAAAATATCGCTTTCGAGGGGGTCTACGCAATAAAAATGCTAAAAAACGCAACATGAAATCTTGGTATCATGCTTTCTTTGGGCTCCTATAGCCAGTTTTCAATGAACATTTTGTTAAAAATGTGTGTTCTGTGGAAGCTCCACAGGGTGGCACTGTTGCCCAACTTTTGCATTTTTTAATATAGGAATGTAAAATCTCCAGATGGCGCTCTTTCTCTTTCTAATGTTTTACACAAGCATGAGGGTCTGCTACGTGGGTGTCCGCGGCTCAATATACCTGGCCCTCATGTTTTTTTTTCATTATTCAAATAAGACAGACTATGAGGGCCGGGTATGGGCATGCACTCAGCTCTATCCAGCCAGCCCTCAAGAACGTAGACCGTGAGGGCCAGCTCCAGGGTTGTCCGCGGCTCTATATACCTGGCCCTCATGTCTTTTTTTTCATTAATAACATAAGACACACCATGAGGGCTGGGTGTGGGCATGTCCTCCGTTCTATCCTGCCGGCCCTCAAGAACTTAGACCGTGAGGGCCAGCTCCGGGGTTGTCCCTGGCTCTATATAACTGGCCCTCATGTTTTTTTTTTCATTAGTCAAATAAGACAGGCCATAAGGGCCGGGTATGGGCGTGTCCTCAGCTCTATCCAGCCGGCCCTCAAGTTCTTAGACCGTGAGGGCCAGCTCCAGAGTTGTCTGCGGCTCTAAATACCTGGCCCTCGTTTTTTTTTTTTTCATTAATAACATAGGACACACCATGAGGGCCAGGTATGGGCGTGTCCGCCGCTCCATCTTACTGGCCCTCAAGAACTTAGATCATGAGGGCCAGCTCTGGGGTTGTCCGCGGCTCTATATACCTGGCCCTCATGTTTTTTTTCCATTATTCAAATAAGACAGGTCATGAGAGCCGGGTATGGGCATGTCCTCAGCTCTATCCAGCCATTCCTCAAGTTCTTAGACCGTGAGGGCCAGCTCCAGGGTTGTCCGCGGCTCTATATACCTGGCCCTCATGTTTTTTTTTCATTAATAACATAAGACAAACCATGAGGGCCGGGTATGGGCATGTCCTCCGCTCTATCCAGCCAGCCCTCAAGAACTTAGACCGTGAGGGCCAGCTCCGGGGTTGTCCGTGGCTCTATATACCTGGCTCTCATGTTTTTTTTTTTCATTATTCAAATAAGACAGGCCATGAGGGCCGTGTATGGGTGTGTCCTCAGCTCTATCCAGCCGGCCCTCAAGTTCTTAGACCGTGAGGGCCAGCTCCAGGGTTGTCCGTGGCTCTATATAATCACGTCCATCCTAAAAAAACCTCACTTGACCCTACCTCTGTCTCTAACTATCGCCCCATATCTCTTCTCCCATTCGCCTCCAAGCTACTTGAACAGCACGTCCACTCCGAACTGTCCTCTCACCTCTCCTCGTGCTCCCACTTCGACCGCCTACAGTCCGGCTTCTGACCCCTCCATTCCACCGAAACAGCCCTGACTAAAGTCACCAACGACCTACTGACCGCCAAGAACAAACACCACTACTCCATCCTGCTACTCCTTGACCTGTCTGCCGCCTTCGACACGGTTGACCACTCCCTTCTTCTCCGGATCCTGGAATACCTTGGCATCACCCACCTTGCCCTCTCCTGGATCTCCTCATACCTAGCGCACTGGACCTTCAGCGTCTCCCACTCCCACACCTCCTCCTCACCCTACCCCCTTTCTGTCAGAGTCCCTCAAGGTTCGGTCCTGGGACCCCTACTTTTCTCCATTTACATTCTCGGCCTAGGGCAACTCATCGAGTCCCATGGCCTCCAGTACCACCTCTACGCTGACGACACCCAAATCTACCTGTCCGGCCCTGACATCACCTCCCTACTCTTGAAAATCCCACAATGCCTTTCCGCCATCTCATCCTTCTTCTCTGCTCGCTTCCTTAAACTCAACATGGACAAAACTGAATTCATAGTCTTCCCCCAAGAAATTCCCCCCCACCTCCCAACCTATCCATCTGCGTCAACGACTGCGCCCTCTCCCCAGTCCCCCAAGCCAAGTGCCTCGGGGTAATCCTTGACTCCTCCCTATCCTTCAAACCCCACATCGAGGCCCTCACCACATCCCTCTGGCTCCAGCTCAAGAACATCTCACGGATCCGCTCCTTGCTCACCCACGACACCGCTAAAACACTCATCCATGCTCTTATCTCCCGCCTTGACTACTGCAACCTCCTTCTCAATGGCCTCCAGGCTAACTCCCTCACACCTCTCCAGTCTATCCTCAACTCCGCTGCCCGACTCATCTATATGTCCTCCCGCTTCTCACCTGTCTCCCCCCTCTACCAAGCCCTTCACTGGCTCCCCGCCTCCAAGAGATCCCAATTCAAAACACTAACCATGGCGTACAAAGCCATACACAACCTGGCCCCACCATACATCTCCGACCTGGTCTCCCGATACCTACCCTCACGCAACCTCCGCTCCTCCCAAGAACTCCTCCTCTGCTCCCCCCTCATCACCTCTTCGCACAACCGAGTCCAGGACTTCTCCCGGGCATCTGCCTTACTCTGGAACTCCCTGCCCCAACACGTCAAACACTCTCCTACCCTGAGTAGCTTCAAGTGTCACCTGAAGACTCACTTGTTCCGTCAAGCCTACAACCTGCCATGAGACCCAGGCGAACGTCCCATACCTGACATTCCCCCATCCTACTGTATCCTAACCCACCCCTCATAGACTGTGAGCCCTCGTGGACAGGGCCCCTGCCCCTCCTGTACCTGTACGTCCTGATCGCCTAGATTTAGTGTACTTGTTCTTGTCTCCCTCATCCTCATGTAAAGCGCCATGGAACCTAATGGTGCTATATAAATAAATAATAATAATAATAATAATATACAGTACGTTACAATATATGTATCATATGTATATATACAGTGTGTACAGTATGTGTGTATGTATATAGAGTATGTATGTGTATATATGTGTACAGTATATGTATCGGATGTATATATACAGTATGTATGTGTATGTATATACAGTATGTGTATGTATGTGTACAGTATGTGTATGTATGTGTACAGTATGCATATATAGAGTATGTGTGTGTATGTGTACAGTATGTGTGTGTATGTATATATACAGTATGTGTATGTATGTGTACAGTATGTGTATGTATGTGTACAGTATGTGTGTGTATGTGTACAGTATGTATATATAGAGTATGTGTGTGTATGTGTACAGTATGTGTGTGTATGTATATATACAGTATGTGTATGTATGTGTACAGTATGTGTATGTATATGTACAGTATATGTATTGTATGTATATATACAGTATGTGTATGTATGTGTACAGTATGTGTATGTGTGTGTATGTGTACAGTATGTGTATGTATATATAGAGTATGTGTACAGTATTTCTATGTTCCTCATGTTTGTGCATTATAAACTGAATAAATCCTTCTTAAGCGGCTGTCACACGCTAAGATATTGCATGCGATATTGTAAGCGATCACGTGCACGCGCAATCGCTTACAATATCGCTTACATCGCTGTCACACAGACAGACATGTCACACAGACAGACTCACCAGCGATGTGGGCCAGCGAGATCGCTGGTTACTATGGTACACATCGGGTTACTAGGCGCCGCGCATCGCTTAGTAACCCGACGTGTACCATAGTTACCATCTCCCAGCAAAGGCTCTGCCGCTGGGAGATCGCTCATCGTGGTGTCATACACCACGATGAGACAGATCGTGAAATCGCTCATTGCAAGATCTGAGCTCCGGAGCTCAGATCACGATTTTGCGATTTCATCAATTCTCGCTCATCGTATATTGCCGTCACACGCAGAGACATCGTTCACGCGATGTTAAACCTGGCGCGTTCAAGCGATATCTTTCGCGATATCTTAGCGTGTGACGGCCGCTTTACCTATATCCCATACTCAGCTGTTTGGGGTTGCGGGACAGAGAGGTTATAAGGGATGAGAAGAACACTTGCTTGGCGGTAGCAAGTGCCGTCTTGAAGTCAGTGATGGATTGCTTGAACAGAGCAAAGTGCTCGGGGGTGCGAGACTTTTTCCATCTCCTCTCGGCGACTCTGGACGCCCGTCTCAGGTTTTTAGTGAGTGTGGTGTGCCAGGGTTGCCTGTTAATGCGTGGAGCATGGAGAGAGAGGGGGGCGGCTAGGTCGAGAGCGTTCGTTATGGTGGTGTTGTATAGGGTGGTGGCAATGTCAATGTCGTCAGCGCAGGGTATGTCGGTGAGAGGGAGGAGTGATTCAGAGAATAAAGGAAGATCAAGATCTTTTAGGTTTCAGCGACGGTGATCAAGTTTGCGGGGAGGGGGTAGTGTGGCAGGGGAGGAGAGGGCGGAGAAGGTCAAGAGATGGTGGTCAGACAGTGTGAGTTCCGAGGTTGTGAGGTTAGAGAGGGAGCAAAGGCGGGTAAAGATGAGGTCAAGCGTGTGGCCTTGTTCGTGGGTGGGAGAGGAGGACCATTGGGAGATCCCTAGGGAAGTGGTCAAGGAAAGAAGGTTGGAGGTGGCTGAGGAGGGAGTGTCAACGGGGATATTGAAGTCACCCATGATGATGGAGGGGATGTCAGTGAAGAGGAAGTGAAGTAGCCAGGTGGTGAAGTGGTCAAGGAAGGAGGCGGTGGGTCCGGGGGGGCGGTAGATGATGGCCATTTGGAGGTTGCAGGGGAGAAGATTCGGACTGAGTGGGCTTCGAAGGAGGGGACAGTGACGGATGGGGGCTGGGGGATAGGGCTGAAGGTGCCGGAGTTGCACAGCAGTATGCCGACTCCACCACCGTGTTTGCCAGAGGGACGGGGGGTGTGGGACAGGCTGAGGCCGCCGTAGGATAGTGCAGCAGGGGAGGCCGTGTCGGAGGGGGTGATCCAGGTCTCGGTGAGGCCAAGGAATGACAGTTTCCTGGAGATAAAGAGATCATGGATGTCGGGGAGTTTGTTGCACACTGAGCGGGCATTCCAGAGTGCGCCGGGTAGAGCGGTAGGTGGGGCATAGATTGGGGGAATGGGTTTGATCTTGGTGGGGTTGCGAGGGCTAGTGGTGGTGAGGTTGCGAGGGTCGGCAGTGGGTCGCGGGATGAAGGTTGTTGTGGGGATGTTGCGGGGGGGGGAGCCAGGAATAACTATTTTCTTTATTTTTACAGCTCCTTGTCCCCAACCCATAGCCAATGAGTAACATGGAGTTCTCAGGGAAGTCCTTGTTCAGGATCTGTGCCCGGACACTTGGTGTTCAGTAAGGACCCAGAACTTTAATGTTCGGGTTTGCTCATCACTATTCAAAAAGTCTTCTCCCAAGACAGCAGGTCTCCAGCAGCAACAACAAGTGAGCTGCACACTCTGCAGGACGGACATGCATAAATGACTCTATCGATGACATCAGGTGATGAGTCAGGAGACTATTTAAAGGGGAAGAGGACATCAACCGCATGACCTGATTAACCTGACAGCAACAACAGCAAGGTACAAACTTACATTAACCCTTAATGTCGCAAAGGAAATTAACAATATCTCTACACATAATTATGAAGGGACTCCTCCTCTTCCATCTGGATGTCCACCTATGCAACTTCCGCCAGCGCCATTTTTCTACACCCAAGTGATGTATATGGAAATATGGGAGCCGCAGCCTGCTGCCTGCTCTCCCCACATGGTCCCAGCAGTCCGCTCAGTGACCCCCCGCCCGGTCCCCACACTAACTCAACACCGCCGCCCCCTGCCAGGTACCCCCCCGCAGCTGCCGATAAGCTGGGACTTACAGAATCTGTGGTGATGTCACTATCATGGGCGGAGCTACATTACATGACTGTGACATCATCACACGCCCTATCTTGTTCACAGACAGGGAACAACAAGGTAATGCAGCCTCTCCTCCACTCTGCCACACACACACACTTCCTCTCTGCCACACACACACACTCCCACATGCACAATCCCTCTTTGCCACACACACACACACTCCCAATCTGCCACACACATACACACACTCTGCCACACACACTCCCACTCTGCCACATGCACAATTCCACTCTGCCACACACACTCCCACTTTGCCACACACTCACACAATCTGCCACACACATACACACACTCTGCCACACACACACTCCCACTCTGCCACATGCACAATTCCACTCTGCCACACACTCTCCCACTCTGCCACAAACATACACACTCCCCTTCTGCCACACACACACACACACACACACTCCCCTTCTGCCACACACACACACACTCTCCCCTTCTGCCACACACACACTCCCACTCTGCTACACACACACTCCAACTCTGTTACACACACACTCCCACTCTGCCACACACACTCCCACTCTGCCACACACACACACTCCCACTCCACCACACACACACACTCCCACACACACTCCCACACACACTGCCACACACTCCAACTCTGTCACACACACACATTTCCACTCTGTGCCACAAACGTCCACTCTGCCACACACACTTCCACTTTGCCATACACACACTCCCACACACACACAGACACCCCCACTCTGCACACACTCACTTTGGCTAGGGTCACATTTGCATTGTGACCCTAGCCTGGCGCATCCATCAGAAACCTTGCTTCTGACAGCAGCAGCGCAAAGCGTTAGCGGCTGGTAACGCTATGTGCTGCCTGTGTACAGAATCACTATGGTAACCGGACGCTTAATAGCAGCGGCCGGCTCCATGGAGATCTCCTGGATATGCGCTTTTCCAGAGTGCACAGGAAAACGCTGCAAGCAGGGAGGGACAGATCCACTGGGGGGGGAGGGGGTGTGAGGCACAGCGACCAGAGGAGAAGAGCAGAGAGACAACAAAGGAGGGACCAGAGAGCAACCACAGGTGTGGAGCCAGAGAGCACACAAGGGGGGAGAGCCATGAGGTGCCTGCCACCCTCAGCGCCATATAGCCCGCCACCTATCATCATGTCACTACCCACCTTATGTGATACCATTGGGCCCCCATGTAGTTCAAAATAAACAGACTGCAGAGTGTCGAGCCCCAGGCCCTGGGGTACTCGGGTATCAGGCTCCAAGGGTAGCGTTGCTTTGTCACGGGGAATGGTGGCCGCGTCTGATTCCGTGGCTTGGGTGACACTTCAAAAAGGATGTATTTACAGGGAATTAGAGTTTTTATATAGTTCACGTGACGCCACCTGTAGTACCTGGTGATGGGTCACCAGTGCCGCCACAGTCTGCCGGAGGTAGATGGGATTGTGGCTGAGTTGGCAAAGGTCCCAACAAGTAGGGCGAGTCCTCCGGGGGAATGTGTTCCTGTAAACAAGCAGGTTGATGTAGGAAAACACACACAGGCAAAGTCACTTTCTCCTGGGTACTTTACTGTCAACTTGTAGTGTGGTGCCCCGCAACGAATGCGTCACAGGAGGGTATTGCATCCCTGACTGAAGATGCAATATTCTCCTTCTCAGTGATGAACAAGTTAAATCCAAGGCTCCATGGCTCCATGCACCTTATGCAACATCCAGAGGTAGAGGGCCAATTGGGTCCTGGTGGGAGGAGTGTAAGATGTTTAGTGTGGGGAAAGAGCAGAAAAGCAAGTTAGTCGGTGGAGGAGACAAGTACAAGGAGGAAGTGAAAACTACAGACCTAATAGGGAGGGCACCGAGAAGCGGTGACCCAGACGTGAAAGGGGCCAAGAAACAAAGTAACGGGTCCAAAGACACCCGTGCCCAGTCCCACCGGACACCGGTTCCGAGGTAGCACAGTTATTTATCACTGTACTATAAACCGGAGTGATAGAGGAGCTTCTTAGGAGCGCATCACGACAGTTACCACTTCCGCAGCCATACCAGAGGGGTACACACCATTGGGAACCCGGCTCAAGTAATCCATTAGAGGATCCCCAGTATCCTGACCTGGTGCAACAAGGCAGCGACAAGCAACAAGGGGCAGTTAGTAAAGAAGGAACATTGTGGAGCTTTGGACAGAGATTGTTCATCACCGGGACCACCCGGTCCGTTGCCTAAGAACTGTCTTACCGTGTACTGTGCACAACTACAGTAAAGACCCGTGCAGAGGAGCACCGTGTCCGTGTTTTATTTAGAAACTGTCCTAACTCATGCTTTGCTAAACCAACCGAGCTGCCGTATTCTACCCTTGCAGATCTGGACTCCGGGGACTCCCGCTCGTCCTGTGGGGAGCGTCTTCCATCTAGCTGCCGCACATCCCCCGGAGGTCCAAACAGCACCGGTGCAATCACCGGACACCCACAGGTGGCGTCACGAGACAAACTTTATTTTCTACCCACCCCTTTACTTTGACCACCGAGCCTTTCAGCCTCTTGCACCGAACCGTGAGAGTAGCTGGTGCCCGAGGCCTGAGCACCCGGCGGCGGTGAGTCAAATCTGGCGTCTACGAACAGGATACGAACAGGCCCGTGTCCAACAGGTATTGTGTGCCTTACAAGACTTTTATCGGCCAAAAAGAACTTTGCGCGCCATTTTCACTAGATTAAAATGGCGGGGCCCGCCATGTGAGAGACTATGTGCTGGCCCAGGGGTGTGCCTCCGCCCCTCGTCGTGGGAGGGCCATGGCAGAGGCGCCAAAACAACTGCCCACCCCGATTGCTGGGAAACAACCAAGGGGGCAGGCCAGAGACTTTAGCCCGCCCATGGATTACCAAACAAAAAGAGGAAGGTGTGGCCACCCCTTTGCAACAAGCCTCACTTTTGGAATCTGTACCAGCCACGACGGTTGTGGTTCCTGGGAGCAGAAAAATGGTGACCATGAGGCTCCGCGAGCTGATGCGGGAAGTAGAGGAGGAGGCCCGAGCCGCCCTTGGCAGTCCAGGACCGGGTCCCGTTCTTACCATCGACGGGGACCCTGCGTTCTGGGAGACTGCACTCCAAGATCTACGGGTGCAGTTGATGGAAGCCACGGAGTGGACTGTAAGACGCTGGAGTGCTAGCTTGGCCAACCAGCTACACCGCGCGGTGCAAAATAGACTGACCACCCGCCCCACTCCAAAACTGGAGACCAGACCAGAGCAAACTGAGGCCTACTCGGTTACCGGAGGAGACGCGCCATCGCTAACGGGTGCGGAGGCGGAAGAAGAAGAAGCGGGCAGCCCAGAAGCGTCGCGGGATGAGACCGAGGGAGAAGAAGAGGACCCCGCGACCGCAGTACCCGACCAGCCGGATGACCCCGACTTAGAAAGAGAACCCCAGCCTGCCGAGGAGCCGGATGTCGTTGTCGAAGCCGTGGAAGGAGAAGACAACTCGAGTCCCGAAGAAACAGAGGACTCAGAGCATACCAGTTCCGAAGAGGAGGGTGAGTCGGAAGTTCCCGCCGAGCAGCTGCAAGCAGCTCGGGTCGAATGTTGTGGCGCCACGGCGGCGTCCGTCTCCAACAGCGACGGCCGTTCACCGATACAGAGTTGCCGACAAGCCCAAACTTCGAACGGCGCCGCGAACCGGAGGGGCTATTTTCAAACCGTCCAGCAGGCCGACGCCACCGAACGCCAATGACGTAGAGCTGAGTGGTGGGCCCGAGAGCAAGAGAACCTACGGGTCCGAGCCGAGGCCCGCCACCAGCCACTGATGGCTAACGAACTGCGCAAGAGAGGTACGGTCACTACATTCAATTTAGACAACGGGTGGGGTTTTACCTGGGAGGAGGGGTATATGAAGAAATATTTATATGTCCCCGGGACGTTGAGTCCCACCTTCCTAAAGGACACCGTGACCGAGACTTGTACCGGGGAGAGACAATCTCTTACGAGCGACACGTCAGGCCCCGGGGGTGGTATGCTCTCTGGGTCCGCAAGTGCAAACCTTATAATGAGAAATAACTTTCTTTTTCCTATAACCTTGTTGTTGAAGTTGAAAAAGACTCATGAGAATATTTTCAGTTAAAATTGTGTGCCGAAAGATAAGTAAAGCGGCCCAGCGATAACCCGGACATTACCAGAAAGACAGTGACATTAACCGCCGGGTCCGCAAGAGTTAACCGGTTCCGTGATAATAAAAGTTTGTAACATTTATAAGATAATGTGCCTCCCGGATGGGAAGAAAAGAAAACAATGCGCAAAATTTTGTTAATAAAAATGTTTATTTTTCGTGTGTGCAAATATAAAAATAATTCTCTGTACTGGTTGGGTTTTGTGACACTTGGGGACAAGTGTAATTTCCCAAGGTGGAATGTGGCGCCTCGCAACGAGTGCGTCAAAGGAGGGTATTGCATCCCCGACTGAAGATTCAATATTCTCCGTCTCAGTGATGAACAAGTTAAATCCAAGGCTCCATGCACCACACGCAACATCTAGAGGTAGAGGACCAATTGGGTCCTGGTGGGAGGAGTGTAAGATGTTTAGTGTGGGGAAAGAGCAGAAAAGCAAGTTAGTCGGTGGAGGAGACAAGTACAAGAAGGAAGTGAAAACTACAGAGCTAACAGGGAGGGCACCGAGAAGCGGTGACCCAGACGTGAAAGGGGCCAAGAAACAAAGTAACGGGTCCAAAGACACCCGCGCCCAGTCCCACCGGAGACCGGTTCCGAGGTAGCACAGTTGTTCATCACTGTACTACAAACCAGAGTGATAGAGGAGCTTCTTAGGAGCGCATCACGACAGTCACGACTTCCGCAGCCGTACCAGAGGGGTACCCACCATTGGGGTTCAGGACCCTTTGTAGCTGGCTTGGGAACCCGGCTCAGGTAATCCATTAGAGCAGAGGTTCCCAACTCCAGGCCTCAAGGCACACCAACAGTGCAGGTTTTCAGGATTTCCTTATGGTGGGTTTACACACACCAATTTCTGTGTCCAATATCTGAACAGATCTCTGGTTGCAGTGAAATCATGGACACATAGTTCCATTTTGTGGCTGTGTACAAAATGGAGCAATGTGTCCATGATTTCACTGCAACCAGAGATCTGTTCAGATATTGGACACAGAAATTGGTGTGTGTAAACCCACCATTAGTATTGCAAAGGGGTTGGAATCATCACCTGTGCAGATGATCACATTACCACCTGTGTAATATTAAGGAAGTCCTGAAAACCTGCACTGTTGGTGTGCCTTGAGGCCTGGAGTTGGGAAACTCTGCATTAGAGGATCCCCAGTATCCTGACCTGGTGCAACAAGGCAGCGACGAGCAACAAGGGGCATTTAGTAAAGAAAGAACATTGTGGAGCTTTGGACAGAGACTGTTCATCACCGGGACCACCCGGTCCATTACCTAAGAACTGTCTTACCGTGTACTGTGCACAACTACAGTAAAGACCCGTGTTTTTTTTCAAAACTGTCCTAACTCATGCTTTGCTAAACCAACCGAGCTGCCGTATTCTACCCGTCCGTTGCCTAAGAACTGTCTTACCGTGTACTGTGCACAACTACAGTAAAGACCCATGCAGAGGAGCACCGTGTCCATGTTTTATTTAGAAACTGTCCTAACTCATGCTTTGCTAAACCAACCGAGCTGCCGTATTCTACCCTTGCAGATCCGGACTCCGGGGACTCCCGCTCGTCCTGTGGGGAGCGTCTTCATCTAGCTGCCGCACATCCCCCAGAGGTCCAAGCAGCACCGGTGCAATCACCGGACACCCACAGGTGGCGTCACGAGACAAACTTTATTTTCTACCCACCCCTTTACTTTGACCACCGGGCCTTTCAGCCTCTAGCACCGAACTGAGACAGCAGTTAGTGCCCGAGGCCTGAGCACCCGGCGACGGTGAGTCAGTAGCAGCGTCAGATACAGTTCACAGTGCAGCAAGATGTTACAATTACAGGTAGCTTTACGAGTGGCTGCAAGTGGATCCCAGGTGGTATGGTGGAACCTGTGGTGTACCTTCGTTGACAAACCCGTTTTCTTTCTTCCCCGCCTAGGATGGGCCTATACCCAACAGCTCCGTTTAGGTAGTACCGGGGGTCCTCTCCCTCGTGGTGAGGAAGCAGGCAGACGGCTCCGTCTGGCAAGGTGCTGCGGCTAATAAACAAGCCACAGCAGCCTGTTGCCGACTGTGAAGATGAACTCTGGCCGGATCCTCGGGCCCGGCGTTCCCGTGGTGGACTGCAGTATCCCCTGGAGTATGGTAGCTCCACTCTGAGGATCTCCCTTTCTCTCTAGGGCCTGGACTTCTCGCGTTTGGTGCCCTCTTTCAGGATCTCCTCAAGGTCCCTTCTTCTTCCCTCCGGTTCGGCTTGAAACCGATCGGGTAACCCTTCCGCCTCGTTCCAGTTAGCTAAAGACCTCCTTGAACTCTCTAGAGGTGAATATATCCCCTTCCGGGTAACCTCCCACCGCTCAACTAATGTGGGAGTGCTGGGAATGGGTCCCACCCACCAACCTAGGG
The DNA here is from genome assembly GCA_033576535.1 of Allobates femoralis. Taxonomy (NCBI): domain Eukaryota; kingdom Metazoa; phylum Chordata; class Amphibia; order Anura; family Aromobatidae; genus Allobates; species Allobates femoralis. The sequence goes on from JARQOC010000009.1 coordinate 57,035,645, forward strand.
TCCACCTGCAGCTGGGGCAATTACACCTCTTAAGGTACCTTTACATGCGGCAACTTTTCTAGGAATTTCACTGGCAACTCACTGGTTGCAGTGAAATCATGGACACATTGTTCTATTTGTACACAGCAACAAGATAGAACAATGTGTCCATGATTTCACTGTAACCAGTAAGTTGCCAGTGAAATTCCTAGAAAAGTTGCCGCGTGTAAAGGTACCCTAATACGGGTGCAATACCCCTCTGTGACGCCTGACCATGCGGGGCACCACAAGAGCAGTCAACTCGTGAAAACAGGACAGAGGAAATGAGCGATTGAGAACACCTGATACCCACAAACCAAAAGGAAAAAGGTAAAAGACCATCAGCATTTGGACAGGGACTGACCAGACTGTGGCTCAGCAGATAAGGAAACCGACCTCATAGAACAAGGTCACCGGAGAGAGTCCCAAAATCAAGGCACAATGCTCACATGTGTATAAGTGTGATCCTGTGTGTGCCAGATATGGGCAAGTACACGGATACAGAGCAAGCCAAGGAAAGACAAAGAGAACCAGTATACTCTGTGCTAGATGACTGTAGGTGTATAGTAAGAAGCCTTGTTCTCAAAGTTATATAAGAATATAGAACACTATTCTGTTATATTCCAGTTATTGGCCAACACTGTGCAGCTTATTGTATCCCCGGATCTACTGATCTACAAATTATGTGTCAAGGACGCACTGAGAGTCACATTGTCCAGGACACTTGTCTGACTACGGAGGTCTGATCAGTGAGTTACTACATCTATCTATCTATCTATCTATCTATCTAGAAAAAAAAGTGGGTCAGGGAGCAGCATAAACAGCTGAAAAGCAGGTGCAGGCAAATCAAACCTTATCTTTAAAGGTTGTAGACAAATCCAGGTCTGGAGAAAGATTGAAGCAACCATGTTATTTGCCTGTGATTAAAAATATTTCTTCTAGATGTACACGGAACCCCAGAAGGAGAAGAGGAGGACGGCGCCACAGGAGAAGTGAAAAGAAACAGAGACAAAACACGGAATCCCAACAAACGGAGGAGGTTTTAAACCTAGTGGTGAACATTTCTGGTAAAACTCTGACCACTGATCAGACTAATGTTTTAAATAAGGGATTGAATTTTGTGATGGCACAACATGTTGACTGGTTTAGTTTAGAAGTTGATCTCCACCGATTTTTCAGGAATATTAAACTAAAGCACTGGTTTAGTAATAAATGTGCGGTTACAAGGTCCAAAACAAGCGAACTTACATTACGTGACCTCTCATTGTACAAAAAAAGCGATTTTACTCCCACAGATGATTCACCAGCAATTCAGACATATATTACAGCAGTGAAAAGGGATATAGAAGCATTGAAAAACAGGCAGAGTAGTTTGTTAAAAGAACCCAATTTCTTGAGTAAAGAATATAGAGCCCTCAAAGAGCTTGCAAATGACAGCGATTTAATTATCAAGCCCGCTGATAAGGGGGGTGCAACTGTTGTCATGTGCAAAAAAGATTACATCAAAGAGGTAATGAGACAGCTTAATGACACGGAGGTGTACGTACAGTTAGACAGAGATCCTAGATTCGAGATAGAAAGGATAATTTCTTATACTTTGAATGAAGCAAAAATGGGTGGCATTATTGATGATGAGCTTTTTGATTTTCTGCTTGTGAAATTTCCGAGGACTCCGGTCCTATATTTGTTACCTAAAATTCACAAATCACTGACTAATCCTCCTGGTAGGCCCATAGTCGCCGGCACTGACTCTATTTTTTCCAACATTGGGATTTTCCTGGATGTGATTATGATGGAGTTCGTGACGGCGGCTGGGTCTTATATTAAAGACACAGGAGATTTCCTGCAAAAACTGAGCAACCTGGATGTCACAGATGACTGCATTCTTGTCTCTTTTGATGTTGTATCACTTTTCACTTCAATAGATCATCAGAGGGGCACAAGAGCAGTGATCAAGAAATTGGATAACACTGGATACTCACTTGAATGTAAAACAATGATTATCCAACTACTTGAAATTTGCCTGAAATTCAATTATTTCCTTTTTGGTGATAAATTTTATAAACAATTGCGGGGAGTCGCGATGGGGGCACGGATGGCATCATCATATGCAAATACGGTAATGACCGTATTAGAGGAGGAGTTTGTCTACACATCCCATCACTTTGCACATGTCGCATGTTGGTGGAGATATGTGGACGACACATTCATCCTTTGGAGAGGTTCTATGGATGAACTCAATTGTTTTTCTGACTATCTAAATACAATCGACCCCACAATAAAATTCACGATGGTCCACTCTATGGACGAGATCCAATTCCTTGATGTGAAGGTCACTCTGAAAGAGAACAAGATAAAAACCTCCTTATTTACTAAGCCCACGGATAGAAATAAATTACTGCGCTATGATAGCCATCACCCCAAAAAACATGAAAAAGGCTATTCCTAAAGGGCAAATGCAAAGAGTCTGTAGGATCGTATCCGATCCCATTGAGCTAAAAGAGACCACTGATCTGCTCACACAAAAGTTCTTGAAACGTGGATACCCTAAGGGTGTTCTACAGCAACAACAAAAACGCGCCCTCCAAGGTAAACCTGCAGTTGCCAATAAAGACAAACGAATCCCTATGGTGACAACGTTCTGTAATGAATCAGATGAAATTAAAAAAGCAATCATAGGTAATTGGAACATCTTGTCTAGGGGTCTTCCTGAAATTGATGAATTTAAAAAACCCCCAATTCTGGCTTACAGAAAAGGGCGTAGTTTGAGAGACACCTTAATACAGGCTGATATTGGCAGCTTCAAAAAAGATTTACAATCTACAATTACAGGCCAACGGAGAACAGGTAGTTTCCCATGCTATGGCTGCGTAAACTGCCCCTATATGCGCAAGGGTAATACTTTTGAACAAAGAGGGAATACCTACAAAATAAATGGATTCCATACATGTTCCTCTGACCATGTGGTCTACCTTCTGGATTGCCCCTGTGGGTTATATTACGTGGGTGAGACGACGTTAGAGTTTAAAGTGAGGATGGGTCAACACAGATATAGTATAAGAAAACAAATCCCTAATCTCCCCGTTTCCAAGCACTTTACTGAAGCCGACCATCAGGAGAGTGATTTGAAGTGTAGAATCATAGACAGTGTCCCCCCTTTGAGAAGAAATGGCAACCGCAACAAACTGCTGATGGAGAAGGAGTTACGTTGGATACACCGGTTAGGTACTTTAAAACCAGGGGGTCTTAATGTAGATTATAAATTAAACACAATCATAAATTAACCCCATGAGTAAAACTGGCCGAAGAAAGATTTGAGATCCTTGTACCATGATGTTAAACCTCTTTCTCCACTTTATGTTTTTATGATATTTTATTTTGCACCGTTTTTTTATCATATTACTGTATAAGCAATTATGCTTTTTTAAAATTGAATACACTTGAGTACTGAAACAGATCTTTGTTTTTTTCCAGGCTACTTCATATGGACGAAAAACCTACCCTATTATGACTCACCCTGAAATTGAAAGTGCCATGCGTGATACCTTATTGTTTTTATCTTAATTTTTTATCTAATTGTTTTTTACTTCATCAATGATAATTTTCTGGTGGTGCACGTATAAAGATGTTGGTTTATAATATACCTTGTGGTTGCACTTCTGCGGTTTTATAGGTCGCCATTTTTTGTTTAATAACATGATTTTTTGCACTGGTGTGAACTAACTTCACTGTAACCTGTATTGTCGATTATGATATATACACATTTTTAGTTTTTATGACCATATTATTTATCTTAGTGGTAAACTGGTTCAATTTTAATCCCTGTTTTGTATTGAGGATTTATATAAATCCCTCTCGTTTCAGCCAAAGAACCACACACCACTGAACTGATGTATTTACTTGATATATTCCATACATCTGAATGGTCTCATTTTATGGCACATGATATAGCACAGCCACTAGATGGCGCTAAAAGCTTTTTACACTTATAAAGTCTACTTAAGTTAATATTGCATTTTGCACAATTTTGCACAATGATTGATGGCCCTTTGAGCCATAACACTTATTAATATTTTTGAGATGCACCACTTTCTTTTAATTCCAGCACCACTGGCCCCATTTCATATAGAAATTCATATGAAGCCTCTATAATGATGGCAATATGGTACACTTATGCATGGCCCTTTCAAATTAGGTTTTTCACACTGTATGCAGTCCATATATACCTGATTGATTTGCTAATGTCTTTTTGTATCTTTTTGTATTTTTTTAATTGTTGTCACTTATTTATGCACAACCACTAATATAATATTGATGTTTCTCTGCTTTTTAATGACTCTAATTAGTTGTCAATTTAATATGCTAATGTTTGTATATATAAACTGCATTTCCTGTTGAGACACTTGTGCCTGAGGAAAAGTCTTTGTGACTTGAAACGTTGCATGTTTTTTGTGCCTGTCCAAATAAAGAAAGTTCTTTTCACATTGAGAACTTGGAGTGCTGCAAGTCTTTCTCCAGACCTGGCTTAATCTATCTATCTATCCATCTATCTATCTATCCATCTATCCATCTATCTATCCATACATGTACAGATAGATAGATAGATAGATAGATAGATAGATAGACAGACAGACAGACAGACAGACAGACAAAATGTGTGACGATCTTTTTGTAGTCTTTCCAATCCCTGGTCCCAATGTAAATGAATGGGCTGTCAATTGTCATAATTTTATGAGTGCACCACTGTTTATATAGGGGTCCGGAGATTGAGAATTCACCTGTGATGTATGTACACTTTGAATACCACTGGGGCTGCTGTAATACTGCTGGGGCCTGTATATACCACTGGGGAGGCTGCTGTAATACTGCTGGGGCCTGTATATACCACTGGGGAGGCTGCTGTATACCACTGGGGCTGCTGTATATACTGCTGGGGCCTGTAAGGGGGTGTGTCTTGAAGGGGCGTGTCATTGAGGGCGTGTCTTGGAGGGGCTTGTCATTGGATGTGTGTCTTGGAGGGGGCCCCGTTCAAAAGTTTGCTATGGGGCCCTGCCAGTTCTAGTTACGCCCCTGGCATTGAGCTTACACATATAGAAATCTAATGCTGGCACTTTATGTCTTCCAGACTCTACAATCTACTTGGAGATGGCTCTGCTGACTCTTCTTCTGGTGATGATCCCCGGTACGGCACATTCATACATTTCTATCTTCTAGTTATTACTTAGGTCAGCAGATGAGGCTGGGATCAGACGCCTCCTGCAGTGACTGATGTACATATATATGGCTGTAGATGTACAGAGATATAAGCCAAGCTGTCATCACAATATTGTGACTATTGGATCCAAGCAAACAATTATACAGTAAGGAGTGGTGATACCGCTAAGAAATAATTCAGTGATCCTGTAGGTTGGAGTCCACTAGAATTACTTTACAACAATGATGTGTGTGTCTTATAGCGGCATTATCTGTATACTGTGATGGCGTTCTATAATGGAGGCACAGTGACTATCAGAGCCGGGGTCCAGCCGTGATATTCCGGAATGACATCCTAGTAATAACCACACATTACACTGTTCTCATTCTATGTCTCATAATAAAATGCTTTATGATAAATTGAGATGCAGTAATTCCCGTTATAATGATGTGATACAGAGCGACATGGAGAAGGCGATAATCTCATCTCATCTGAACCTTGTCTCCACAGTTCTGCAGGGTCTGAGGCTCAGACTATGGAGCGGAGGTAAGAAGGATTTATTCAGTTTATAATGCACAAACATATACTGTATATATTCATACGATACATCTATTGTACACATACATACTCTATATACACATACTGTATATATACTGTACATACATACACATACTGTATATATACATACAATACATATACTGTACACATGCATACACATACATACTGTATATATACATATGATACATATACTGTACACATACATACTCTATATACACATACTGTACACATACTAAATATATATATACAATACATACACTGAAGCCCAGCACTGCCGCCCCTTCTATGTGTTGGTCCCCCGGCAGGTCGCCGCTTACCTGCGGTGAGCGGGGTGAGCGGGCGGCGCCATGACAGGGGGAGGCTGTGTGCATGAGGCGCCACCCCCTTCTGCACTGCCGCTCCCCCTGCCTCTTGCCGCCTGAATGACAGGGCTCACACTGTCCAATGGACGGTGCGGCCCTGGGTGTGTCAGGTGGGTGTGTCAGGTGGGTGTGTCATGTGGGTGTGTCAGGGGAGATAATAGCTGCCCAGAGCTGTGAGATTGGGAGATTCAGTCTGTGTGAGAGAGAGAGCAGAGCCTCTGAGGGAGGGGAGTCCATGTCCTGTGGAGATGAGGGGAGACATGAGGCCAGAAGGCAGAGGGTTTGCAGCACCTGCAGTTGGGAAGACTGGCTGACCCTGGAGGGGCTCACGATGGTGTGTTTGGTGCAGCCGCTGTCCTGGAGGTCTGGGCCTGTGATGGCAGACTTGGAAGCGGCTGGTGACCTGGAGACACGTGCTGAGGAGTCCTTGGGGATGCCTGGATTGCCCTGGAGCTCAGGTAGCTAAACCCGGGTCTGGGCCTGGTTCTGACCGGTATCGTATACCAATGCCGGTGTGTGTCCTAGAATGTGTGCGGGGACAGTGTAGAGCAGCAGGAGCTCTGTGTGGTGGCTGTGACCACATTAGTAGCCTGTATGCATGGACTCAACTCCTCCTAGGGAAACTGGACCGAGGAGGAGCCTGGCTGTGGGTCAGAGACTGTTATGTGTGAACAGGGGTGTACCGGCTGTGCCCGAATCCCTGTGGGTCTGTGAATGACCCGTATGTTCTGTGTAATGAGCACTGTAATAATGAGTGTTGTACAGACTGTCCTGTGTATATAGTGCCAGGGGGGCAGTTACAGCCCTTGGGACTGAATATAAGGTTATAAAGGTCCCGTTGACAATTATATGATAACATGTTATGTATTATGTGTGAATAAGTCTAGGCGGCCATAACCGCCATACGGAGCTATGATTAGTGTTCATGGTGTTCGATGGAGGTGTAACCAGTGCTCCCGGGTATATGTGCAATGTAATGTACTGCTGTATGTAATGTTATGTTGATTATGCTTTTATGTGAATAAACTGCTGTATAAGGTTTTACAGGTAACATGTTTTGGTGTCATTGTACGCTGCCAAGCGAGCCCCGAGGTGTACGCTACCTCACTACGTAAACACACATACTGTATATACATACGATACATATACTGTACACATACATACATATACTGAATATATACACACTACATACATACATACTGTGAGAACGAGAACAGGACCGGTTGTAACCATCTTAAATTATGGCAGACTACTCCAATACATATTTTAGAACTAGAGAACACGAGTGTTCCATTGCCAGGTATTGATCACCACTTCAATGTCCACCAGTGTTATATGCAAGAAAAACACGTTTTTATTTCTTACAGTGGATACATCACAACATGGAGTGAGGTTCACATAGGTAACTTACCAACAAGGTGGAATGGAGGGGGAAGGAGACCGTGACTAGTGGCCAAGAGGCTGGAGGACAGTAAACATGGTTCATAGGAAATATGACCTTCGAGGGAGGATTCTCCAGTCGTTAATAGACCATCCTAATTCAGAATTAACCCCAACATAACTTAAATAACGACACGACTGCTAGTGACTTGGTTAAACAATTTTTGGCCACAGTAGCCTTTATTGCCTATTGTTTACATACTAATAAACCAACGGGTACACCGTCCAAAGGGCGTCCCAACATAACAATAAGCACTCCAACCTCTCACACCTGGATAGATCCGGTCCAGAAGCCCCCCTAACTTTTTGTCCCTGGCTGCAACACACCGGCCCCAGGGAAAAGGTATTGCTACCGATAAACAATACCCCAGCCTGGCAGAGCCCCGTGCTTGCCAGGTACTTATAACCGGAGCCACTATATCTTAAAAGTGTCTCACCCCCCAATTACCATAGAAGATTCACTGCCTCTGGACCAGACCTACCCCCGCCACAGAACAGGCCAGGTGACCCCTTACCTGACCTGGACCTGCCAAACACCCAACGCTTGCTCCACACCTTCTCTCAAATCCAACGTCCATAAATCCATCCCAATCTCATTCAGATGCACCCGATCCTCTTTCAGGTACTCCCGCGATGACGACTCCAACTCCCTGTGGCGCACCACAATACCACCATTCCGTGCTACAAACGTTGCCACCACCTTCACTCTTGCCTTATTAATTTTGTCTACCGACCTCGCAAACTTCCACCTCCCACGCGCTACCATGTCAGACCACACCACAATCAAACCAGGATGGTAACACCATAAACGTAACAAATCACACTTTATGTCCCTGATCAACTCCCGAGACACTCTCACCCCCAAGTCATTCCCCCCAACATGCAGAACCAACACATCTGGAGGTCGATTAACCATACAAAAATACTCGAATTCAGGCAACACCCTCCCCCAATTCATGCCCCGAATACCCAGCCACTTCACAGTCGCCGACGATCTGACCAATCCCAACTGGCGACCCTCGGGGCGAACATCTGTTCGACGGGCCCCCCAAAATACGTAGGAATGTCCCAGGATCCATATTAAGCAGGGGGCCTGAATAAACGGAAATATAAACAGACAATCCCAATGTCACAACCACCCAACCAGAACAAACAACTATAAAGTGAACGCCAACCCCTTCCCCCCTTTTGCCCCAGATCTAGCAGTGCTGGGCCCACACCGCCCACCGCTTCATCTGGACAATAAATGAGGCCGAACATACAAACAAAAATGGGAAGATTCCCACATCCCGATCTTTCTCACTACGTCCTACCCCGATCCCCATCGTGAAGCCTCCGTAGCCACCCCGATACAAAAAGAGTGCGTGCCGTATTCCTCCGGCCGTTCACCAATTCTCCACAAACACTCCTTCAACAGCGCCCCAAATTGAAATCTAGACAAAAAGGAACCATCTTTATGTCGCAAAAATGGACCCGGCAACCGCCCCGAAAAGCCAAAAATGCCGTAACACAGCCACCGGACATAAACGACTCCCACCGAGAGCATAAACCACGACTAACCGCCATCGGCTTTCTTGGTCCACCTTCGAACACCGTAACCAACACTCCACCCTCTCCCCCAAAATTGCCACATCTCTTAAAGCCAAACCACATGCCCTAATCCTGGGCGGGCTCACCAACTCCCCAATTCTAAAGGCCCCGAAAAAGGCTAACACAAAAGCCGCCGAGAATAGAGGTCCCTCATATTCCAAACGACAAGCCTTTAGCAAACAATCTATCAACCTCTCCAACACTTCCACCGAAATTGGTCTCCGAGCATCCCTCTCACGAACCCTCCTCCGAAATCCCCCTCAACGCCTGACGTACCCTAAAATCCTTAGTCGCATCATGTTTTCCCAACAGCCGAAACTGGAAAGCCAGCACTGCCACCCTCTGCGACACTGCAAATGCAGACCGACCTTCCACAAAATCGTTTCCTATAAACGTCAACACTGCTTGGACATCATCCATACCACCATCCTCCCGCAGGATATGTGTAAACTCCTCCCATTCCTGCCACACTTTACCATATCGGCACCAAGTAGCCTCGGTCACTGATCTACGAATCAACTGCCTCACGATGACGTCACCAGACTCCATAAGCCGTCCGGACACTGCAGTCCCTCCTCGTCCGCCCATGGCACGAGCTCCCGAAACCTGCAAAACTGAAACCGTGAGAGCGAGTCAGCCACCAAATTGCAAACGCCCGGAACATGCTTAGCTACCACTTGAATATTCCATTGCAAGCACCGCAAGACCAAATGCCGCAGATAATCCACCACTGGCGGCAACTTGGCTGACAACGAATTAATCGCGTAAACAACTGACACATTATCACAATGGAAACACACTTTCCTGTCTGAAAACTCCTGCCCCCATAATTCCACCGCGACCACAATGGGAAACAGTTCCAGTAGCGCCAAATTACGCACCAGGCCCTGCTCCTTCCACAATGCGGGCCACTCCCCCGCGCACTAATTTCCCTTAAAAAAGGCACCAAAACCGAGAGAACCCGCCGTGTCTGTATATAGCTGTAACACACTATTAGGCACTACTCGCTGAGTCCATAATGTGCAACCATTGTGCTCCTGCAGAAAAACATCCCAAACTCGCAAATCCTCTCTAATGCCTCTGTTAATGCGCACAAGATGCGCTGGGCATGATTTGCCCGACATAGCAACTGATAGGCGTCTAGCAAAAAACCCTGCCCATCGTCAAAATTCTGCATGCAAAATTAAGCTTTCCCAGCAATGATTGGACCTCCTTAAGCCGCACCTTCCTAGCCCCGCACATCGCTGCCACCAATTGCCTCAAATACTTAAGTTTGTTCTCTGGAAGCCGGCATTCCCCGGCCACAGAATCAATTTCAATTACCAGGAAACACAACACCGTAACCGGACCTTCCGTCTTGCCTTCTGCCAGCGGAATACCAAACCATCCTGCAACCTTCTGTAACGTGAACAACAAGCCAGCACAAACCGAGGAACCGGCCGGTCCCACACAGAAAAAAATCGTCCAAATAATGGATAATAGAATCCATACCCGACACGTCCCTAACCACCCATTCCACAAACGAATTAAAAGCCTCAAAGTAAGAACAAGAAAACGAACATCCCATCGGTAAACAACGATCAATATAAAAACTCCCCTCCCACATGCGACCCAATAAATGCTGGCTCACCGGGTGAAGCGGAAGCAAACGAAACGACGATTCCACATCCGACTTCGCCATCAAAGCCCCCGACCAGCAGACCTTACCAATTCAACCGCCCTATCAAATGACACATAACAAACCGCCGCCAACTCCGGAGCGATACCATCATTTACTGACGCACCCTCCGGGAAAGACAGGTGGTGGATCAACCGAAACTTGTTTGGCTCCTTCTTCGGAACCACCCCCAATGGAATCACTCTCAGGTTCGCACATGGCGGGTCCTGAAATGGACCCGCCATACGTCCCAACTCCACCTCCTTCCTCAGTTTAGACCCAACCACCCCCGGATGGGCTGCGGCCGACCTCAAATTCTTTGGACAAAACACCAACCCCACCGTAACCGACGGAATCCGAAAACCTAACAAAAACCCAGACCTCAACAACTTGGCGGCCTCGATATCAGGTTATCTACTTAGAAACGGCACCATCACCTCGACTCTCACCGGAGTCCTCCCTTTTTCCAGCCGCATCTCCGCCTTTTCCTCTGCCTTTCTTAAAACATCTGGCAAAACTATAGGTGCCTCCGCACCCCGAGCATTCATGTTTAAACCTGCACGATGCTCCAAACTTACATTGCCCCTCATTGAACTGCCAACAGCAACCCTTGCGGAATGTGGCCGGGGCACCCGCTCCAGATCCCGACGCTACGGCCCCCCAACGAAAGGACTGAGCCTGAGCGGTCATTAGACGCAACCAAAGAAATATACTTGTGGTCCCACCTCAAAGTCGGACACAAAGCTTTGCGTTGCCTAAATTGCTCGTCATAACGTAACCAAGACAAGCCCCCATACACCCTGTAAGCCTCCCCAATAGCGTCCATGTAACCAAACAGGGCGGAACAATGTTCCGGCTCCTTTTCCCCCACTACACTCGCTAAAATAGCAAAGGCTTGCAACCAATTAGCAAACGTTCTCAGAATAAGCTGATAACGCTGCTTCTCCTCCTTGGAGTCACTAGGCTTAACCTTATCCAAATTAAATTTTTCGAGGTGAAGCAGCGAAAAAATTTCGACATACTCCCCTTTCCATATTTTTTCCCTCACCTCTTTCTTAAGGTGAGCCCCCAACGGGCTCTCAAAACAAATGTATACCTCACTCCTGGCTTTATCATCCAATGTCACCACTTCATCCTCCTGTTCCTTTTCCACCCCAGATGCACCGACTGCCGCATCTGGCACTGTCGCTGCTGTACCCGTATCACCATACCTCGGCTGCTCTGCAGCCGCTTCCCCACTACTCGCCGGGGCCGCACTCGGACCCACCCAGGCTCCGACTGGAAATCCTGGCAGGCTACCCCCTCCTCCTCCGGACAGTAAACTCTGCAACAGACTTAACAACTGACCCACTACGTCCCCCCCGACGGATACCCCCGGCAACTTCGCCCCTGACACCCCCCCTACATTCCCAGCTACATCTGACATGCAATTATGGACAACAGAATTATTCTCACCAGGCTGCCTCGGTGCAGCCGCAACGGAGTCGTCTGGCGTCCTACTCGGCGATGATGATCCTTCCAACAGTTCTCTTTCCTCCTCGCTCTCATTGTCTGTGCCACCCAGGGGCGCCGACCCCGAGCCAAGCCGACCACTGCTGCCGCCCCTAGCCTCTGTGGCGGCCACGGCCCCCCCTGGCTGGACGTTGTTTCTTGAAGGACCGTCCTTGTGTCCTCCGGGTCCTGCTGCTCTCCGACTGCCCCCTTGGCCTCTTCTGACCAGAGCCCTCAAGTGGGACCCCAGTCTCAAACCCACCCTGCCGACTGCAGGAGGCCTGCACCATAGCCGGGCTACGCTGGGAGCCCCCCCTAAGCCATTGGAAGGGTCCGTTATAGAATCCCTGGACCCTGCACCTGCTGCAGTGCCCCGCTGGGTGCCACTCCCGCCATACTTGGGAGCCACCGCTGCCGCTGCTGGCCGGCTCCTCCTGCCTCCCTGCACCGGGGTCCCCATGCTCTGCCTCCTCTCCCTGGCCACCGGCCGTGACCGTAGGCTGCGCCCAGGTGTCTCATGCCCTCCAGACGTTGTTGGCCCCTCCGTTTCCGAAGGCCGCTCCTGCCCCCGGTGAGTGCGGGGTGTGTGTACTGCGCCCTGTGGCCGCTCGGCGCTCTCCACCCACTGCGCCTGCCCGGGAGCCGCCGCCATCCCGGACCGCGGACCGGAAGTGAACCGCCAGCTGGCCCCGCCCACATCTGGAGCATCGCGGCCCCGCCGTGGATTCCTCGCGTCGGCCGGAGCGGGCCCCTGGGTGGATGGGCACCCACGCTGCCGCCGAGGGTCCCCACAGGGGCTCCCAGAATGAGCCCGCCTCTCCCCAGTGCTTCCGGGGAATAGCGCCCAGGTGGCCAGGATCGGCGGCCACGCTCTGAGGTGGTTGGAGGGGGCAGGTGCCGATGGGGACGCACAGGCAGCCCTCACATACTCCTGCACTGCTTGCGCCCCATGCACCGCTGCAGCACCATGGATCAGTGCCCTCAACTCAGCCAGATCTGCCATGCTAGGTAAGCCAGACCTCTCACTGTCTTACACTGCCCTGTAACTGTCCTGCTTCCCCGGAAATGGAGTGAGGGTCACTTTCCCCCCTCACTCCTATAAAGTCCCCTTCTGCTCCCCCTCTTCCTGCCCTAAGCACCCCCCCTTAACCAATAGCCACCTTCTGCTACATCTAAATCCTCCAATCCCCTACCTTTCCCTATGATCTCCCTACCTCCCTGAAAGTCATGGGGCCTGTACACCTTAGGGGCTCCCTGGCCCTTCTAGTCAGAAGGTGCAACGTGCTAAAGTGCAGACTGAACAAGGCTAGTGGCTGAGGTCTCAGAAAATTAAAGAAGGGAGGATGAAGGGTCTGAGAGATAAAATATGACCTAAATAGGTATCAGAGGCTTCACCTTGTGTGGTTGTGAGAGTCACAACCACTATAAAAGCAGATCACGGCTGCTGCAGTCCCCAGCGTGGTGCATATAGAGGAGGGAGGATGAAGGGTTAAACACTGCGCTGCCATATTCCACCAGACATCAAAGGGGGGAATATAATATTGATTTATTAGTCAACAGATTTAAGGGCTCTGACGTGTCGGTATGATGCCTCGGGTCAATACTATATGGTAACACAGAGGTGTCGGTATGATGTCTGGGGTCAGTACTATATGGTAACACTGACGTGTCGGTATGATGTCTGGGGTCAGTACTATATGGTAACACTGAGGTGTCGGTACGATGTCTCGGGTCAGTACTATACGGTAACACTGAGGTGTCGGTATGATGTCTGGGGTCAGTACTATATGGTAACACTGAGGTGTTGGTATGATGTCTGGGGTCAGTACTATATGGTAACACTGACGTGTCGGTATGATGTCTGGGGTCAGTACTATATGGTAACACTGAGGTGTTGGTATGATGTCTGGGGTCAGTACTATATGGTAACACTGAGGTGTCGGTATGATGTCTGGGGTCAGTACTATATGGTAACACTGAGGTGTCGGTATTATGTCTGGGGTCAGTACTATATGGTAACACTGACGTGTCGGTATGATGTCTGGGGTCAGTACTATATGGTAACACTGAGGTGTCGGTACGATGTCTCGGGTCAGTACTATACGGTAACACTGAGGTGTCGGTATGATGTCTGGGGTCAGTACTATATGGTAACACTGAGGTGTTGGTATGATGTCTGGGGTCAGTACTATATGGTAACACTGACGTGTGGGTATGATGTCTGGGGTCAGTACTATATGGTAACACTGAGGTGTCGGTATGATGTCTGGGGTCAGTACTATATGGTAACACTGAGGTGTCGGTATGATGTCTGGGGTCAGTACTATATGGTAACACTGAGGTGTCGGTATTATGTCTGGGGTCAGTACTATATGGTAACACTGACGTGTCGGTATGATGTCTGGGGTCAGTACTATATGGTAACACTGAGGTGTCAGTACGATGTCTCGGGTCAGTACTATATGGTAACACTGAGGTGTCGGTATGATGTCTGGGGTCAGTACTATATGGTAACACTGAGGTGTCGGTATGATGTCTGGGGTCAGTACTATATGGTAACACTGAGGTGTCGGTATGATGTCTGGGGTCAGTATTATATGGTAACACTGAGGTGTCGGTATGATGTCTGGGGTCAGTGCTATATGGTAACACTGAGGTGTCGGTATGATGTCTGGGGTCAGTATTATATGGTAACACTGAGGTGTCGGTATGATGTCTGGGGTCAGTGCTATATGGTAACACTGATGTGTCAGTATTATGTCTGGGGTCAGTACTATATGGTAACACTGACGTGTCGGTATGATGTCTGGGGTCAGTACTATATGGTAACACTGAGGTGTCAGTACGATGTCTCGGGTCAGTACTATATGGTAACACTGAGGTGTCGGTATGATGTCTGGGGTCAGTACTATATGGTAACACTGAGGTGTCGGTATGATGTCTGGGGTCAGTACTATATGGTAACACTGAGGTGTCGGTATGATGTCTGGGGTCAGTATTATATGGTAACACTGAGGTGTCGGTATGATGTCTGGGGTCAGTGCTATATGGTAACACTGACGTGTCGGTATGATGTCTGGGGTCAGTACTATATGGTAACACTGAGGAATCGGTATGATGTCTGGGGTCATTACAATATGGTAACACTGAGGTGTCGGTATGATGTCTGGGGTCAGTACTATATGGTAACACTGAGGTGTCGGTATGATGTCTGGGGTCAGTACTATATGGTAACACTGAGAATCGGTATGATGTCTGGGGTCAGTACTATATGGTAACACTGACGTGTACAGAGCAGTCATCAGGTTCCTTTCACTTGACCGCACACCAAGGAAGATGTTCGATGAGATGAGAGGTTTATGGTGACAATTCCCCATCATATGATTTAGTCAAGAACTGGCATTGGCATTTCAAATGTGGTCGAACTTCGGTGGAAAAGGCTCCAATTCCAGGGTGACCCCATTCCACTATCCATGGACACCTTTATAGTAAAGGAACTTGATGACTGCTCTGTATTCCACTAGGTCTGTCATTTCAGTCTTGAAAATTGGCATGTAACCTACAGAGACCTACAGCATCCTGCGATAAATAGAAGTGGGGCAGGGGAAATCTTTAATGAATGCCCCTCTTAACGTTGATTTTTAACCAACTGACCTTGGTTATAATCATTTCCAAAATTTGATGTGTGTAAAAATAATGCTCCTGTGCTGAGATAATCTTATACATGTGCCCCTGCTGAGCATACAGGGACATGGTCTGATCACACTACATCTCCTGGGTAGGGGAGGACGCAAAAGAGTGTTAAGACAGTACAATAGCAGGGACATATACAGTATATAAGACTAGATGTAGGCCCCATGCCATCGCATCGGAAGGGCGGTGACATCAAAATGGAGTCGGGCTCTGTGTTGCTGGGGAAGGCAACTATTTCCCCCCTCCCGCTCATCCACTCTCTTCCCACCTTCTCCTTTGACCTGTCTCCCCCGTGCACTGTATTCTCCTCTCATGTGCTCTCACCTTTGCTTGTGCACTCTCTCTGCCCCCTTGTGTGCTGTCTCTTTCCCCCGTATGCTCTCTCTGCCTCCCTGTGTGCTCTGTCTGCCCCTTTGTGTGCTGTCTCTGTCCCCCTGTGCGCTCTCTATGCCCCACTGTGCACTCTCTCTGCCCCCTTGTGCACTCTCTCTGCCCCCTTGTGCACTCTCTCTGCCCCCTTGTGCGCTCTCTCTGCCCCCTTGTGCGCTCTCTCTGCCCCCTTGTGCACTGAGCCTACCTTCATTTTGCGCTGTGTCTGCCCCCTTTGTGTCCTGTGTCTGCCCCCTTTGTGTGCTGTGTCTGGCCCCTTTGTGTGTTGTGTCTGCCCCATTTGTGTGCTGTGTCTGCCCCCTTTGTGTGCTCTGTCTGCCCCCTTTGTGTGCTGTGTCTGCCCCCTTTGTGTGCTGTGTCTGCCCCCTGTGTGCTGTGTCTGCCCCCCTGTGTGCTGTGTCTGCCCCCTGTGTGCTGTGTCTGCCCCCCTGTGTGCTGTGTCTACCCCCCTGTGTGCTGTGTCTGCCCCCCTGTGTGCTGTGTCTGCCCCCCTGTGTGCTGTCTGCCCCCCTGTGTGCTGTGTCTGCCCCCCTGTGTGCTGTGTCTGCCCCCCTGTGTGCTGTGTCTGCCCCCCTGTGTGCTGTGTCTGCCCCCCTGTGTGCTGTGTCTGCCCCCCTGTGTGCTGTGTCTGCCCCCCTGTGTGCTGTGTCTGCCCCCCTTTTGTGCTCTGTCTCTGCCCCCTTGTGTGGAGAACAAGGGAGGGGAGTGTGCGGAGACCAGGGGGTCAGCGTGCGAAGGCCGGGGGAGGCGAGGGGAATGTGTGGAGCCCGGGGCAGGCAAGTGTGCATGTGGAGACTGGGGCGGTGACATCAAAATGGAGTCGGGCTCTGTGTTGCTGGGGAAGGCAACTGTTTCCCCCTCCCGCTCATCCACTCTCTTCCCACCTTCTCCTTTGACCTGTCTCCCCCGGGCACTGTATTCTCCTCTCATGTGCTCTCACCTTTGCTTGTGCACTCTCTCTGCCCCCTTGTGTGCTGTCTCTTTCCCCCTGTATGCTCTCTCTGCCTCCCTGTGTGCTCTGTCTGCCCCTTTGTGTGCTGTCTCTGTCCCCCTGTGCGCTCTCTATGCCCCACTGTGCACTCTCTCTGCCCCCCTGTGTGCTCTCTCTGCCCCCTTGTGCACTCTCTCTGCCCCTTGTGCACTCTCTCTGCCCCCTTGTGCGCTCTCTCTGCCCCCTTGTGCGCTGTGCCTGCCTTCATTTTGCGCTGTGTCTGCCCCCTTTGTGTCCTGTGTCTGCCCCCTTTGTGTGCTGTGTCTGCCCTTGTGCTGTGTCCCCCTTTGTGTGCTTGTGTCTGCCCCCGTTGCTTGTGTCTGCCCCCTGTGTGCTGTGTCTGCCCCCCTGTGTGCTGTGTCTGCCCCCCTTTGTGTGCTGTGTCTGCCCCCTGTGTGCTGTGTCTGCCCCCTGTGTGCTGTGTCTGCCCCCCTGTGTGCTGTGTCTGCCCCCCTGTGTGCTGTGTCTGCCCCCTGTGTTGCTGTGTCTGCCCCCTGTGTGCTGTGTCTGCCCCCCTGTGTGCTGTGTCTGCCCCCTGGTCTGTGTCTGCCCCCCTTTTGTGCTCTGGGCTCTGCCCCCCTGTGTGCTGTGTCTGCCCCCCTTTTGTGCTCTGTCTCTGCCCCCTTGTGTGGAGAACACGTTGAGGAGTGTGCAGAGACCAGGGGTCAGCTGTTGGCAGATGGCCGGGGGAGGCGAGGAGGAATGTGTGGAGCCCGGGGCAGGCAAGTGTGCATGTGGAGACTGGGGCGGTGACATAAAAATGGAGTCGGGCTCTGTGTTGCTGGGGAAGGCAACTGTTTCCCCCTCCCGCTCATCCACTCTCTTCCCACCTTCTCCTTTGACCTGTCTCCCCCGTGCACTGTATTCTCCTCTCATGTGCTCTCACCTTTGCTTGTGCACTCTCTCTGCCCCCTTGTGTGCTGTCTCTTTCCCCCTGTATGCTCTCTCTGCCTCCCTGTGTGCTCTGTCTGCCCCTTTGTGTGCTGTCTCTGTCCCCCTGTGCGCTATCTATGCCCCACTGTGCACTCTCTCTGCCCCCCTGTGTGCTCTCTCTGCCCCCTTGTGCACTCTCTCTGCCCCTTGTGCACTCTCTCTGCCCCCTTGTGCACTCTCTCTGCCCCCTTGTGCGCTCTCTCTGCCCCCTTGTGCGCTGTGCTGCCTTCATTTTGCGCTGTGTCTGCCCCCTTTGTGTCCTGTGTCTGCCCCCTTTGTGTCCTGTGTCTGCCCCCTTTGTGTGCTGTGTCTGCCCCCTTTGTGTGCTGTGTCTGCCCCCTTTGTGTGCTGTGTCTGCCCACTTTGTGTGCTGTGTCTGCCCCCTTTGTGTGCTGTGTCTGCCCCCTTTGTGTGCTGTGTCTGCCCCCTTTGTGTGCTGTGTCTGCCCCCTGTGTGCTGTGTCTGCCCCCTGTGTGCTGTGTCTGCCCCCTGTGTGCTGTGTCTGCCCCCCTGTGTGCTGTGTCTGCCTCCTGTGTGCTGTGTCTGCCCCCTGTGTGCTGTGTCTGCCCCCCTGTGTGCTGTGTCTGCCCCCCTGTGTGCTGTGTCTGCCCCCCTGTGTGCTGTGTCTGCCCCCCTGTGTGCTGTCTGCCCCCCTGTGTGCTGTGTCTGCCCCCCTGTGTGCTGTGTCTGCCCCCCTGTGTGCTGTGTCTGCCCCCTTGTGTGCTGTGTCTGCCCCCCTGTGTGCTGTGTCTGCCCCCCTGTGTGCTGTGTCTGCCCCCCTGTGTGCTGTGTCTGCCCCCCTTTTGTGCTGTGTCTGCCCCCCTTTTGTGCTCTGTCTCTGCCCCTTGTGTGGAGAACAGGGGAGGGGAGTGTGCGGAGACCAGGGGGTCAGCGTGCGAAGGCCGGGGGAGGCGAGGGGAGTGTGTGGAGCCCGGGGAAGGCAAGTGTGCATGTGGAGACTGGGGGAGGTGAGGGCGGCATTTGGAGACCATGGTAGGTGATGGCGGCGTGCGTAGACTGGGGGAGGTGAGGGCAGTGTGCGGAGCCCGGGGATGTGAGTGTGCATGCGGAGACTGGGGGAGGTGAGGGCGGCATGTGAAGACCAGGGCAGGTGATGGCGGTGTGCGGAGACAGAGGGAGATGAAGGCAGTGTGCGGAGCTGTGGGGAGACTGGGGGAGCCACTGTTTGTGCCCTGTTTTCTGTGCTCCCCCACTCCGTGTCAGCTAAAGGACCTTTGGTGATGTCAGGTCCTGTGTACCGTGAATCATTTGTTGGTGTTTGTGGCGGGCAGCTGGCTGGAGTCAGGCTGAGGTGATTTGTTTATGTTCAGGGCGTTTTCAGGTGGCGTCACTCTCGGATATTGGCTGTACCATTGGAGGTTCCATACCGCCAGCGGGCGCCATATTTGGACACCCATCACTTAGGTATCCAAATATGGCCACTGCAACTTGTCCTGGCCATTCGCGTGAGAGGAGGACATGATGATAGCAGAAGTGCATGATGTCCACCACAAGGAAAGTATTATAATAGATTATCTCTCAGCACAGGAACATTATTTTTAAACACATCAAATTATGGAAATTATTATTATTCCAAAATCTATTGATAAAAATTAACTTTACAACTAACTTTGTTCATGGGAAAATCTCTCCAGTAAATTGGGCTGTGATGTTTCTTCAAGAGACTGTGCAATTCCAGACACCATCCATAGACAGGAGGGGGCGCTGTTACATCAAAACAAAAATTATGATTTAACAATTATCTAAACTAAGATGATTTATTACAACTAAGCTAAAGTTACCTAAAGATTAAAAGAAAAACATCAGCCACACATAGTATATCACCCGCAGCTTCATACTTGTCCAAACACATAAATTGAAGCCTCTGATCCCCAATCTGTACTGGACAAACTGTCTTCACTTTCACATCATTTGTAAATAAACAAGAAAAAAAGATAAAATGGTGAAAAATAGAAATAACTAGCTGTACTACCCGGCTTCGCCCGGGTTAATAACTGCTGTTAACAAAATAGAATGTGTTAACAAAAATGTATTCAGCACACAAAAACCACAAAGCAAATCGATAGAAATGTAATTATTAAAAGGCAAAATCTAAGCTAATAGAAGCATTTCACAACATATATTTCAACACCACAGATATTCCACACAGATTTAACTAAATTGGCCAAGTAATGTGAAGTCATCTTCTACTCCTTATTCGAGAGCCTTTTGATAGACGACATTCTTAGTTCTTCCTTCAGGTGCAAAGACGAACAGATTTTTGGCTGTTCCAACTCTTGAACAGGCCACATAAAGTTGACCATGAGAAAAGCATGGAGATTGTAAATCAATTCCAACTACTTTCAAAGACCGTCCCTGAACCTTGTTGATGGACATAGCAAATACCAGTCGAACAGGAAACTGGAGGCGTTTAAAATCAAAAGGCAAATCAGATGGAATAAGAGGAATTGTTGGAATGAAAACATCTTCTCCTGTGGCACATCCTGTCAAAATGGTTGCTTCAATTACATGTGGAAACAGGTTCTTAATCAAGCGTCTTGTTCCATTACACAGCTTTGGTGGATCCTCGCTTCCCTCTCCTCTGAAAGTTAATTGGCCCTTGAGGAAGCAGCTCTTGTTTTCATGTCTGCAAGCCTCGCTTCCCTCTCCTCAGAAAGTTCATTGGCCCTTGAGGAAGCAGCTCTTGTTTTCATGTCTGCAAGCCTCGCTTCCGTCTCCTCAGAAAGTTCATTGGCCCTTGAGGAGGCAGCTCTTGTTTTCATGTCTGCAAGCCTCGCTTCCGTCTCCTCAGAAAGTTCATTGGCCCTTGAGGAAGCAGCTCTTGTTTTCATGTCTGCAAGCCTCGCTTCCCTCTCCTCAGAAAGTTCATTGGCCCTTGAGGAAGCAGCTCTTGTTTTCATGTCTGCAAGCCTCGCTTCGCTCTCCTCAGAAAGTTCATTGGCCCTTGAGGAAGCAGCTCTTGTTTTCATGTCTGCAAGCCTCGCAGCTGCTGTTCTCATGTGTGTCAGCCTTGTTTCTCAGTCTTCACATTTTTCACTCACCCGTAATGCAGCTTTTCTTTTTGCATCAGCTGACATTCGTGCCAAGGAATTCCTTTTCTTATGAGGCATTATTGTGGTAAAAATAGTCTGTAACTGGCAGTTTCTATATCCTCTCACATAGAGGTAATGTGACTGACATCAGCCTTTCCACCAACACATCCTTACTGACATCCTATTACCTCACAGAAGCTTTACTGAGAATGTCCTTTGTTGTCTATATTAACCAATCAGAGCTCAGATTAACAGTAGCAAAATAGAAGCTGAGCTGTGATTGGTTGCTATTGGCAGCCTGATAAATCCCCAGGCAACAGGAAACCCTCCCCCCTGACAGTATATATTAGCTCACACATACACATAATAGACAGCTCATGTGACTGACAGCTGCCGTATTTCCTATATGGTACATTTGTTTCTCTTGTAGTTTTGCTGCTTATTAATCAGATTTTTATTGTTGTAGGATAATACCAGAGTTGTGTGTGTTTTAGGGCGATTATGTGGCGAGGTTGGTGTATGTGTGGTGAAATGTGTGCTGAGGGTGGTATATGTTCAAGCACATGGTAGTGTGAGGCGCATT
The DNA here is from genome assembly GCA_033576535.1 of Allobates femoralis. Lineage (NCBI taxonomy): Eukaryota > Metazoa > Chordata > Amphibia > Anura > Aromobatidae > Allobates > Allobates femoralis. The sequence continues at coordinate 57,057,598 of JARQOC010000009.1, forward strand.
TTGTGTGTATGTTCATATCCCCGTGTGTGGTGAGTATCCTATGTCGGGGCCCCACCTTAGCAACTGTATGGTATATACTCTTTGGCGGCATCACTCTCATTCTTTAAGTCCCCCTTGTTCACATCTGGCAGCTGTCAATTTTCCTCCATGCGCGGGGTTAAAATTTCGCCTCACAAAATAGCCTATGACGCTCTCGGGGTCCAGATGTGTGACTGTGCAAAATTTTGTGGCTATAGCTGACAACTGTCGATTTTCCTCCAACACTTTTCCATTCACTTTTTCCCCATTCCCCATAGGGGCAAAATTGTTTGGTGAACTGGAACGCGCGGGGTTAAAATTTTGCCTCATAACATAGCCTATGACGCTCTCGGGGTCCAGACGTGTGACTGTGCAAAATTTTGGGGCTGTAGTTGCGACGGTGTAGATGCCAATCCCGGACATACATACATACATACATACATACATACATACATACATACACACACATTCAGCTTTATATATTAGATAAACAGTAAAAGAAGGAAAAAATTCTCATTTGTTTTTGTTAAAGAAACTTTGTTTTTCTTGATGTGTGTAGTGGTGATAGTAAGTCTGATAATGATACATTTCTTGTTGAAATTCGACAGGTCCTCTGTGTCGTGACAACACATGGCTCGGATTTGAACTCTGTGATAAAGACCAATACTGTCCATCTGTGGGGCTGTGCAACATATTATATTTTGGCTGTTTGTGCAATAAAGGATTAGTTCTAGATGAGAACGGCCAATGTATTCCACTTGATAAATGTCCACAGTAAACACCGGGGACGATGAGGCGCACAACGTACAGCAGTCCTATCCTGAGATATCGTGACATCAAGCTGTTCTGTGTCCTGCACCCGAAAATAAAAGCAACAATGTAACTAATCTGAAATACAAATAAAATCACTATTTCTCTTTGATTAAGACAATATATTGTATGAAAACTTATTACAGATTCTAAAACAAATAATCATTCTGAAATCTCACAGTGTAACAACTAGTGAGGATATCTCAGGAACCTAATGGCGTGAGACAAAGACAATCCATTGTATGAACACATTCTGTAGATGCTGAAACCAATAATCGTTCTGATATTTCACAAAGAACAAAAGTTTTATTTCCTAGACTGAGATTGTGCAATACAAAATGTTATCATGGTTCAGCGTTATCCAGAAACAGGGGGGTATCTACAATGGGTGCAGGAGTTTCAATCGCACCCGGGCCCTGGAGCCTGGGGGAAGCCCCGAAAGTCCCTTTGGCCTAAGGAAAAAGACTAATACTATTAAAGATTTGCAATAATTGGGGGCCCCGTTGGAGCTTTCGCATCGGGGCCCCAGGGCCTTAAGTTGCGCCACTGTCCAGAAACATCGATGTAAATACTGAAGTCCCAAAAATCACAAATCTGAAAGCAAAAATGCATCCCCCCTCCCCCGGTGAAAAAAAAAAAAGCTCAACATCAGCACACAGCCTAAGGCAAAGGTCACATTAGCGCTTTGGATTGTGTTCAGGGGGGGTTCTGTTAAAAAGATAGATTCTGGCAGCATTAACGCAGTGTAACCATAATGGAATGCTGCGGTAACGCTGCCAATAGAATTCTATGGGGACGGACTCCCGAGCGCAGTCAAATGCCAGCATGTAAGTGCCGGAGTTTGAAACCTTGCGCTATTTCCAGGCATATCACATGATACAGCTCATGCGTCATGTGATGCGCTTGGAAATAGCATGAGATTTCAAACTCCGGCACTTACATGCCGGTGTTTGACTGCGCTCGGTCCGTCCCCCATAGAATGCTACTGGCAACGTTACCGCAGTATTCCATTATGGTTACACTGCGTTAATGCTGCCGGAATCCAAGCACTAGTGTGACCCTTTCCTAAGGCTGAATTCAGACAGAACGTTTGTGCTCCCTTTTTTGTTAATCTGTTTTTGGTGGATTCTGCACCAAAACCAGATCCTCATATTGCAAAAAAAGCATCACAAAAGCATCATCTGTTTATGCTGCTTTTTTGCTCCATTTTTGGGGGATACAAACAGAAAGACACACAGACAGATACACAGACAGAAACACACACTTTCTTACCCTCCCCGTAATCCCACAGTGAACTTCCGTGATGTCTTCCTTCCGGGCATCGGTGGGACCTGACTGTGAGTAGTACGGTACTTCCAAGACCTACCACCATGTGACTGTCATGCTGAGTCACATGGACAGGTCCTGGAAGTATCGTACAACTTACAGTCAGGTCCTGCCGATGCCCGGAAGGAAGACCCCACCGGAGCTCACTGTGGGATCGTGGGGAGGGTAATTAATTGGATGTTATTGTTAATGTGTAGAAAGCACAGCAAAAAAACAAAGCAACAATTGCCATTCATTATTTTCTGGATGCGCTTTCTGCACCACTAATTGCCAATGGAGTTAGCACGAATTTTCCTAACACCTTTTCTAAGGAGAATTCAGGTATTCTATGATGGACTCCCCATCCATGCACACACACTTCCCAAACCCTGATCAGTGGGCTGCTAGACACTGACTGGGGGGAGGGCTTACTTGTAGCGAGTTGTAGGAAAGAGGGAAGGTATTTGAGTTGAAACTCAGAAGCTAGTGAGACAGAGAGTTGAGCAGTGGATGAGAGTGTGGGGCTGCTGACAGCCTTTGGGCTGTGAATGAGAGCCAGAATCTCAGGCTGTCAAGATTTCATGCCTGGCAGCAATCTGGAGACTGCAGAACTGCTAGCTCAGTAGCCACACTGTGGGACTGTGAGGGGCACAGTGACTGTCATAGGGCTAAAAGAACTAGTGTGGGTCCGGGGTCTCAAGAGTCCATGTTTGCCTGTCTGGCTGCTAGTTGCCACGAGGAAGGAAGAGGCACATGGGGAAGCAGATAGTACCTAGAACCTAAACTTAAGGAGACAGACAGCTGGGAAGGCCATATAGCCATCCATCATGGCAGTGCTTAGTTCTTCTCAGACTGGCCAGACCACCTGACCCGGTGAACCAGTACCCTGGACCTGCTGATGACTGCAATACTGAGCAAAAGGTAAAAAACAGAGACTGTCTCATTGCTTTCTTCCTGTGGCCATCCTGCACCTCCACTCACTACTAAGACCCCTACCATCTTGTCTGCTCATCACCTACTACTGCCAGGGGCCTGCTCCTGCTGAGGGGAGTTATCCACCTTCTTGCACCACCATCTGCAGCGCTGGCCATCTCTGATCAGATGCCTCTGCTGGAATCACAGCTAATTCTAAAAACTCCTAATTCCCCTGTAAATAACTCACTTAAACATGTCCGGTTAGGGCCACAGCTTCAGGGGACACCACTGTGATCTATAGACTGTTCCCCTGGATAGTTGTGAACCCCCGCCCTCTGCGGCCCGCGATATTTTGACATATTTGTTTTTGGTGCTATTCTTTTTTTTTTTTTAAAAAAAAGCAGCTCCAAAAATGGGTCGGATACCCCCAGTGTAAACTTTGCCTTATAGTTATTATTCAGTTTCAGAGATAGTTGGATCTTTCCAAACTGGATTCTATAGAGATAATCCATTCTTATTCATTATAGAGAAATTTACACACACTGGGGCATTAGGTACAAGTGTGTAGAACACATATAAGTACATATACAGACATTGTGTATGTCAGGTCTGTGTACAGTATACAGTGTTGCTGGGCTTATTGGTTACATTACAGTCACACAGTGTTTGGCTTAAAAGTGGCAGAGTGTCATGGCGGCATCTGGCGCTGTTCACACTACTGATTCTGACTCTCCACACTGAAGTGTCTCTGATCCTTCTGAGTTGTACGGTCAAGCTTGGGCGTAGATGACTGATAGCAAGAGTAAATCTCTGCTAGGCTCCCGATTACCTCTGGATCACATGTTCTGGGAAACCTATCACAGTTGCTCCCTGCCTCTTTAAGATGGTGCAATCTGTCTTCCCATGTTGACTATATCTTATGCCATAGTCCGTGTGCTGTGGTGATCCAGTTGCTGGTAATCTAGTGAAGTGTTGTTTGGTGCTGAGGAAATCCTCTCATCATCTGGTTATTTCTTCCCTGCTCTTTATTTCCTCCTGTGTCTCATATTCTACCTCTGTGTGTATAGCTGTCAGTGAGAGTCTTTGGTTTTTTTGTTCTTTTTATTTTGGATTTTATCACCCCTGTCCCGGTCTTTGTAAGGAGATTGTCTTTTCAAGCTGGGGCTCTTCTCAAGGAGGTGGGCTTCTCAAGGAGGTTGTATTCCCAATGATGTGGTCTTTTCAAAAAAGAAGCCTCAAGGGAATGGTCTTCTTGATTTGTCTATCTTCTCATGGAGGTTGTCTCCTCAAAGAGGCAGTCTTCTACAAGAGGTGGTCTCTCGGAGAAGTTTTAATGTACTCTATACAGAACTCTTTCACTTTCATATAGTTTGGAGAATAATCTGCAGATTCTTCCTCACTGGATTCTAAGGTAACGTAGGTTTCAATATTTCCATGACTTTCCGTAAGGGCTACAGATCTTATCACTTAGAGGCGGAATAGTCACTATAGTTTGGGAAAGGGGAACAGTTGGAATCTTTAAAACCTTCTCTTTATTTTCATATCTTCAATCTTTTACAGCAGAGGCTGTGATGGTGTACCCCTGTCCACCATGTGAAGTTAGGGTTATGTAATCCTTAATCCTGGGTGTCTGGTTGGTGTACCCCTGTCTGCCATGTGAAGTTAGGGTTACGTGATCCTTAATCCTGGGTGTCTGGTTGGTGTACCCCTGTCTGCCATGTGAAGTTAGGGTTATGTGATCCTTAATCTTAGGTGTCTGGTTGGTGTACCCCTGTCCACCATGTGAAGTTAGGGTTACGTGATCCTTAATCCTGGGTGTCTGGTTGGTGTACCCCTGTCCATCATGTGAAGTTAGGGATACGTGATCCTTAATCCTGGGCGTCTGGCTGGTGTACCCCTGTCTACCATGTGAAGTTAGGGTTATGTAATCCTTAATCCTGGGTGTCTGGTTGGTGTACCCGTGTCCACCATGTGAAGTTAGGGTTATGTAATCCTTAATCCTGGGTGTCTGGCTGGTGCACCCCTGTCCACCATGTGAAGTTAGGGTTACGTGATCCTTAATCCTGGGCGTCTGGTTGGTGTACCCCTGTCCACCATGTGAAGTTAGGGTTACGTGATCCTTAATCCTGGGTGTCTGGTTGGTGTACCCCTATCCACCATGTGAAGTTAGGGTTACGTGATCCTTAATCCTGGGTGTCTGGTTGGTGTACCCCTGTCTACCAAGTGAAGTTAGGGTTACGTGAGCCTTAATCCTGGGCGTCTGGTTGGTGTACCCCTGTCCATCATGTGAAGTTAGGGTTACGTGATCCTTAATCCTGGGTGTCTGGTTGGTGTACCCCTGTCCATCATGTGAAGTTAGGGTTACGTGATCCTTAATCCTGGGTGTCTGGTTGGTGTACCCCTGTCTACCATGTGAAGTTAGGGTTACGTGATCCTTAATCCTGGGCGTTTGGTTGGTGTACCCCTGTCTACCATATGAAGTTAGGGTTACGTGATCCTTAATCCTGGGCGTCTGATTGGTGTACCCCTGTCCACCATGTGAAGTTAGGGTTACGTGATCCTTAATCCTGGGCGTCTGGTTGGTGTACCCCTGTCCAACATGTGAAGTTAGGCTTACGTGATCCTTAATCCTGGGCGTCTAGTTGGTGTACCCCTGTCTACCATGTGAAGTTAGGGTTACATGATCCTTAATCCTGGGCGTCTGGTTGGTGTACACCTGTCTACCATGTGAAGTTAGGGATACGTGATCCTTAATCCTGGGCGTCTGGTTGGTGTACCTCTGTCCACCATGTGAAGTTAGGATTACGTGATCCTTAATGCTGGGCGTCTGGCTGGTGCACCCCTGTCTACCATGTGAAGTTAGGGATACGTGATCCTTAATCCTGGGCGTCTGGCTGGTGCACCCCTGTCTACCATGTGAAGTTAGGGTTACGTGATCCTTAATCCTGGGCGTCTGGCTGGTGCACCCCTGTCTACCATGTGAAGTTAGGGTTACGTGATCCTTAATCCTGGGCGTCTGGCTGGTGCACCCCTGTCTACCATGTGAAGTTAGGGTTACGTGATCCTTAATCCTGGGCGTCTGGCTGGTGTACCATGTGTGCACATGTTGCCTTTTTTCCCTTGCAGATTTGGTGCAGAAACCAATCTGTAGCATGTCAATTCTTGCAGCATTTTTGTACACCAAATGCATGAAAAACACATAAAAAACATGTAAAAAATGCACAGCGATTTTGGTGTTTTTCCTGCCAGGAGATGCAGATTTGGTGCAGAAATGTTTGCAATCAAACACTCAACGTTGCGTACACAGCCTTAGCCCACTTATTATCTGTGCAAGTGGCATTAGGGAAGAAGGTATGAAACAGAGGAGAATGCATCTAATTCATCACAAAATGTCAAAAACAGCCTCAACGAAGTGGAAGCCAAAAGTCTTGTACGAGGGGGAAGAAGTCAAGACCCTCCGTTATTCAGGAAGCTGCGACTAGCGGTAACCACATCACTGTCCTCAACAACATTTCCACCAGCTTCTGTAGAGATCAGCACTGACTCTTCTCAATCATTGTCTATTCTTCCTTTTTATAATTCTGTTTGTAACTTGCAAGTTAAATAGTAACGAATAATAGCAGAAGTGAAGCTGACAGTGAATTGATGGGTAAGATAATGCTTTTTTGTGACATATGACTTATTTTCTCACATTTTTCTGTGCTCTTTTAAAAACTGCATTTTAGGGCTGTGTGGGCATGGCCAGCATCTGCCAGCACTATGTGTGTATTTTCACAGCTTCTGAGGGCAGGCTAATAGGGAGCAGTGTGATGTGCCAGCCGAGAAGGGGTTAACACAGATGGTGACTGAGCTGTGTGGAGCCGGTTGACAGATCTTTCCTTGGCACAAGCTTCTGAGGAGTTTGCAGTGATCCTGACACTCTGACATTGATTAGCAACTGTGTTGTATGCTGAGCTAATCTAATATATTGTTTCCTCACCAGCTGCAGTCAGCAGTGTAGGCCACACACCCTCCCTTATTTGGTTATATGCCCTGTATTCAGTGTGAAGATGGATCTGACTGATAATGAACATATGTCTGCTTCACACACAGTGTAGAGGGGACATCTTGTGGAAAGTTTATGAATGGTTTTCAAACAGAATTTTCTAATTAAGTATATTTGAAAGTTTATTATAATCACTTGCTCTACATTATTATTAAATAAAAATGTAAACAGTGGTTACACTTTACGTATTTCAAACAAATTTATTTTCAAAACACTGTGAGGGACATAAATCCATTTTCAGAGGTCCAAAGTACTTTTTAATAGAAAATGAATATAAGTCCATACAATTCATATACCGTATATACTCGTGTATAAGCCGACCCGTGTATAAGCCGACCCCCCTACTTTTGCCCCCAAAACCTGGGAAAACCTATTGACTTGTGTATAAGCCGAGGGTGGACCCCAGCACAGGTATACAGCCCCCAGCAGTGTGGTATACAGCAGCCCCAGAGGAATATACAGCAGCCCCAGTGGTAGTATACAGCAGCAGCCCCAGTGGCATATACAGCAGCAGCTCCAGTAGTTAGTATACAGCAGCCCCAGAGGTATACACAGCAGCCCCAGTGGTAGTATACAGCATCCCCAGAGGTAGTATACAGCAGCCCCAGAGGTAGTATACAGCAGCCCCAGAGGTAGTATACAGCAGCCCCAGAGGTATATACAGCCCCAGTGGTAGTATACAGCAGCCCCAGAGGTATATACAGCCCCAGTGGTAGTATACAGCAGCCCCAGAGGTATATACAGCCCCAGTGGTAGTATCCAGCAGCCCCAGAGGTATATACAGCCCCAGTGGTAGTATCCAGCAGCCCCAGAGGTATATACAGCCCCAGTGGTAGTATCCAGCAGCCCCACAGGTATATACAGCCCCAGTGGTAGTATACAGGCCCCCCAGTGGTATATACAGCCCCAGTGGTAGTATACAGCAGCCCAAGTGGTATATACAGCCCCAGTGGTAGTATACAGCAGCCCCAGAGGTATATACAGCCCCAGTGGTAGTATCCAGCAGCTCCAGAGGTATATACAGCCCCAGTGGTAGTATCCAGCAGCCCCAGAGGTATATACAGCCCCAGTTGTAGTATCCAGCAGCCCCACAGGTATATACAGCCCCAGTGGTAGTATACAGGCCCCCCAGTGGTATATACAGCCCCAGTGGTAGTATACAGCAGCCCCAGTGGTATATACAGCCCCAGTGGTAGTATACAGCAGCCCCAGAGGTATATACAGCCCCAGTGGTAGTATACAGGCCCCCCAGAGGTATATACAGCCCCAGTGGTAGTATACAGGCCCCCCAGTGGTGGTATACTGACCCCCACCAGTAACACACAGCCCCCCCTCCTTAGTATGTCCCCCCTCCTTAGTATGTCCCCCGCCAGGCTGCGGCACCTGTTAAAATAACAAACTTTAATACATCACCTCTCCGAAGCAGCTCCTCCGGTCCCGGCTTCTTCTTCCGTCTTGTGCCGGCTTCTGTGACCGTGCGCAGGAAATGACGTCATCTCCTGCGCCTGGTCACATGACACCGGAAGCAAGAAGAAGAAGCCGGGACCGGACGAGCTGCGGCGGAGAGGTGATGTATTAAAGTTTGTTATTTTAACAGGTGCCACAGCCGGGGGGGACATACTAAGGAGGGTGGGACATACTAAGGAGGGGGGGGCTGTGTTTACTGGTGGGGGCCTGTGTAGTGCAATATGCACAGCATCCCCCCCGCCGCTGACGGACGGGGGGATGCCGTGCATATTCATTGCACTAATGAGGCGGCCCCACGTGACCGCCTGCGGTCACCGCGGCCCCCTCCTGCCTCCTCCAGCCACCGGTGCAGCCCCCCGCCCCCCCCACAGCATACCGAGTGACTCGTGTACAAGCCAAGGGGGGCACTTTTCAGCCCAATTTTTTATACAAGAGTATATACGGTATTTGTTTATTTATGATATTCCGGAAGTCTACACAATTGGCACCGGTTGAGGTGTAGCATGGGATAACAAATATGGTGATAGAGTCCATGTGTGTACTGATTGAAAGACAACAATCTTAAAGAGGACCTGTCACGAAACCAGGCATGGTGATCTAATTACAGCACTGGATGCAGCATGTCTGCAGCATGAAGACAAGGGGTCCCCCAGCACTTGAGCAGCCCTGTACACCGAGATAATACAGTTAGAAAACTTACATGCTCCAGCCACTAAGGAGGTGGCTAGGGGCTGCAGCCAAGGGCAGATTCACACCCCCTGCATGTTTAATCTGCCCACCGCTGCCAATCATTCTCTCCCTCTCCAGCAGCATTTAAACACAGTTTTTTTTTCTCTCTCCCAGAAAGTCAGTTAGCCGGGCCCCCTGAGGGGCGGGGCTAAACGGGAGAGAAAAAAAAACTCTGTTTAAATGCTGCTGGACAGGGAGAGAATGATTGGCAGCGGTGGGCAGATTACACATGCAGGGGGTGTGAATCTGCCCTTGGCTGCAGCCCCTAGCCACCTCCTTAGTGGCAGCAGCATGTAAGTTTTCTAACTATTATCTCGGGGTACATGGTTGCTCAAGTACTGGGGGACCCCTTGTCTGCATGCTGCAGACATGCTGCATCCAGTGCTGTAATTAGATCACCATGCCTGCTTTGGTGACAAGTCCTCTTTAAATATATGAATTGGACAAGAGACAGGACCAGAGGCCGCTCCAGAGGAAGAACCATATCAGAGTCTGGGCCATAGGCAGCTCAAGAGAAAGAACCAGACCAGAAACAGAGCCATATACAGATCCAGAGGAAGCTTCTGGGGAGATGTAGGATTAGTGATGGACGAGTCCTAAATTACTCAGAATCGCTTGACTCAAGCGAGTCCGAGCCTGGGACTCGCTCTCGTTGCGAGTCAGCGAGTCCAATGTTAATGAATGGGGAAGCGAGTAATAGCGAGTAGTGTGCGATTTACAAATCACAGATGTGTCTCGGAAGCTTCAGCCTGAAGCAATCCTAGTTTTGCCATTGATTTGCATTGGACTCGTTTACTGTGCAAGTAATCGCTGGGAAACTCGCACAGATAAGAGTCCTGTCTGCTCTGTACAGGCTGCCGCAGCTCCAGGGTCCTAGAGCCCGCCTGCTGCCTGATGTAGCAGAGCTGAGATTGTTCTCAGTCTGCTCACTCCCTGTGCATAGACATCTATATCTATGCACAGGGATGAGCAGAGAGGACATCGCGTTTTGGACTGCGTCGGACGGAAGAGGATTTTTTTAATTAAAGATGGAGTCCCTAATGGCTTTTTTTTATTTCTAATAAAAAATTTTCTGTGTTGTGTTTTTTTTTAAACAATTTAATAGAAATTCATGGCGGTCATGTCTAATATTGGCGTGACCGCCATAAATTTCGGGCTTAGGGCCAGCTGATAATACAAAGCTGGCCCTAACCCCTGCTGGAAGAGCGGGGTTCAGCGCCAGAAGAAGGCGCTTCAATGAACGCGCCATCTTCTGGGGCGGCTGCGGGCTGCAATTTGCAGCGGGGGGTGCCCAGAAAGCTTGGGCATCCCTGCGCTGTGGATTCCAGCCCCCAGCTGCTTAGCTGTACCTGGCTAGACATAGAAATTGCGCGGAGCCCCACGCATTTTTTTTTATTATTTCATGAATATCATGAAATAATAAAAAAAAGGGCTCCTCTATATTCTTGTGTCTGGCCAGGTACAAATAGGCACCTGGGGGTTGGGGGCAGCCCGTCGCTGCCTGCTGGATCCGGCTGGTTCCAGAAATACGGCGAAGCCCATGTAATTTTTTTTCTGAAAAATCAATAAAACAATCCTAAAAAAGGGACTGCATCTTTGTTAACCCCTCGCCCATGATCCAGGGGTTAATAAAGATGCAGTCCCTTTTATTTACATTGTTTTATGGATTTGTCAGAAAAAAATTTCACGTGGGCTTCGCCGTATTTCTGGAACCAGCCGGATCCAGCAGGCAGCGACGGGCTGCCCCCAACCCCCAGGAGCCTATTTGTACCTGGCCGGACACAAGAATATAGGGGAGCCCTTTTTTTTTAATTATTTCATGAATTTCATGAAATAATAAAAAATAATGCGTGGGGCTCCGCGCAATTTCTATGTCTAGCCAGGTACAGCTAAGCAGCTGGGGGCTGGAATCCGCAGCGCAGGGATGCCCAAGCTTTCTGGGCACCCCCCGCTGCAAATTGCAGCCCGCAGCCGCCCCAGAAGATGGCGCGTTCATTGAAGCACCATCCTCTGGTGCTGAACCCCGCTCTTCCAGCGGCCCTGGTGGCGGTGGCACGCTGGGTAATAAAGGGGTTAATACCAGCTTTGTTATACAAGCTGGTATTAAGCCCGAGATTCTTAATGTCAGGCCACGTTTGACCTAGCCACTAAGAATCTCCAATAAAGGGTTAAAAAAACACAACACAGAAATTTTTTTTATTAGAAATAAAAAATAAAAGCCATTAGGGACTCCATCTTTAATTAAAAAAATCCTCTTCCGTCCGACGTAGTCCAAAACGCGATGTCCTCTCTGCTACATCCCCTGTGCATAGATATAGATGTCTATGCACAGGGAATGAGCAGACTGAGAACAATCTCAGCTCTGCTACATCATGTCTGTGAGCAGGCGGGCTCTAGGACCCTGGAGCTGCACAGAGCAGACAGCTGGACTCGGCTGCAATGTAACAGCAGTTACTTTGCGAGTTTCCCTGCTATCACTGGCACAGTAGCCGAGTCTAATGCAAGACAATGGCAATCCTAGTTTTGTCAGCGTTTGCCATTGATTTGCATTGGACTCGTGCGAGTAAACGCTGGGAAACTCGCAGAGTACCGAGTCCTGCGAGTCCCTTACTACTCGCCGAGTAACGAGTCCTAGCGAGTAGATTCGCCCATCCCTATGTAGGATATGTAGAGCTGGTGCTGGCCTTGTTATTGTTTAGATCTCTACCATCCTATGGTCATTATATTCACCTGTAGATATTTGCTATATACTGTATGGACCAGAATTGTCCTTGTATCTGTAACCCAAAATCAATAATAACATAGGTAAATCTAATGTGTGTCCTTCTCTTTACAGGTCACATTCCTTTACAGGAGAATGAGGATGATTTATTTAATTCTTTGCTTCCTATCTCATAAACTTGGTGAGTATCAACCATGGATTTAATGGTTAGTTTGACAGATGAGACGCTGCCTATGTCTGAACATAGTGAGTTGTGCCAGCTTCTGCTCATATATGTGGTGTGGAGGTCAGGGCCCACCGGGGACGCACCGGTTTTCCGGTGGGCCAGTCCAACCCTATATCTGTATATCTATCTGGCAGTTTTAGCAAACAAGGACTGGTAAAAGTGATCAAAGAGCATGAAAACCAAACTGAAGGTTCTCCTATTCCAGAAGTAAAGTTTGGCGTCACCCCTGGGGCCACATTGTGACCTGTATTATAGCACCGCCACCACTTTCTTCCACGTATCATAAATTAATCCTCCAGATGTAAAATCTGTTTCCATAATTAAATACTGATTTCTGTACATTGTGTCTTCTGTACAGATGGCGTCCAGTGCTCTGTTACATTGTTACAGCCCCCGGTTGTAGCCGCCGTTCTCGGATCCTCCGTTAATTTGAGTTGCCACATGCAGTTGAATGGCGTGGACCTGGTCCGGGTCAATCTATACTGGTTCATTCCAGGACCAGATAATAAAGTCAAAGAATATCTGCACCCGAAAATAAAGAATGTAAGTCAACGGAGCAGCAAATCTCGTCTGATCTACCCGGACTTTACAGAAGACCTGTCCCTGACCATCGATGATGTGCAACTGTCCTACACCGACACCTACATGTGTGAGACGTCTCTGGTGATACCAGGGGAGCACAAGAGAGTTATAGGGAATGGAACGTATTTACTTGTGTATGGTGAGAAAAATATCTATCACCTATCTGTCAATCTACTGTATTTATCCATCTATCATCTATGTATTTTTCTATTATTGTATTGCTACCTATGCCCATACGTGAGTTGTGTCTCAGGGATGTGAACACGGTCTCTGTGTGTTCTGCCCATTCAGGCTCAGTAAGAGAAAGCAGCTCTAGTTCGGCACTTGTTACAACCTGTGAGATATTATATGTTATCTTGTTACCAGTGGCGTATCAACCCACTCCAGGCCCCGGTGCAAGCTATGCACCCGGGCCCCCCATCTGAGGACCAAGGGGGGTGGGGCTGGGGGGGGTGCTATCAGAGGACCGGGGGGGAAGTTGCTGTCACACTCACCGCAGCCACCGTGCTCTTCCAGTGTCTGCTGTAAGGAGGAGTGGAGGGGCGGGCAGAGCTGCAGGAAGTAAGGTTTCTCACACTTCCCGTCCTCCCTCCTCTCCGGCCGGCGCTATCGCGGTCACGGCGGCCGGCTGCCGGCACGGGGCCCCCCAGGGGGTGCGGGGCCCCCCCAGGGGTGCGACCGCGGTAGTTACGCCACTGCTTGTTACGGTGTTTAAATTAGTTTAGCACCATCTGGCAGTATTCCTGCACATTCAGTTGTCTTCTCCTTTAAGAGCACAGTGTTTTGTAGGTCCGCCCCTCTCTCTTTCTCCTGAGCCCAGTAGCCATCTCAGATCAGTATCAGACAGGATTCATGCAGCCACATGTGTTCTCTTGCTAATGCAGACTTTCTTTCTTGTAAACTCCCAGCTTCCTTGTCAAGTCAATCTGGTGAGAGTCATACTTCTGTCTGTCTGTTAATACTTTAGACTAGAGCCTGTTAGAATAGTACAGTCATTTTACATAGGGATTTAGTATGTAAGAGATATAGTATGTGTTTTTCCTCAAGCCTCCATCTTAGTGTAATGTTTCTCTGCTTTGTCCACTATCAGGGCTGTTTAGATGTGTACCCAGCATTTATGCTTTCTATACTGTACACAGCTGTCATAGCTTTGCAGATATGTGTATCCATTAGTCTTGTATTCTCACTGCTGTGTATTATTACTACTGTTGTTTACGTGATATGCTTAGCACTGATTTGTTTTATTCTGTGTTCTTATATTTTTACCACATCATCACATGATCGATGAATCGCACACATTGAATCAGGCTGGGGTTACACATAGAAATCCGTTTTTGGAAGTCCTTTTCATCACCAATCCGTTTTTTATAGGGTGCTTTTTGTGTCTCCTGCACTCCTGTACGTTTTTGGACATAGGCCATGTTCACACACATGCGTTTTTTTTGACCATCTCTGCGTTTTTGGGCTGTTAAAAAAAACGCAGGTGCGTTAACGCAGGGTACATTTGAGTGTAGCTGCGTTTTTCAGCTCCATTTGCGTTTTTTACCCCTAGTCCAAAAAACGCTGCATGCAGCGTTTTTGGGTGCTGTAAAAAAACGCATGTGCGTTTTTCCAAAAACGCATGCGTTTTTTTTAACATGGGGCCCTATGGGAAACGCATGCAAAAACGCATGGTACATTAGTACCTTTTAGTGCCATTCAAAAACGCATGCGTTTCCCATAGGGGCCCATGTTAAAAAAACGCATGCGTTTTTGAAAAAAACGCACATGCGTTTTTTTAACATGGGGGCACTATGGGAAACACATGCGTTTTTAAAAGGCACATTTATGCACCCTGCGTTAACGCTTGCGTTTTTGCCTGTGTTTTTGGTGAAAAAATGACTAAGTCCAAAAACATGGCAAATCCTTTCAGACACACAAGGGACATTTTTTAGCACTCTTAAAAAAACGCAAGTGCTTTTAAGAGTGCTAAAAAAAACGCAAATTGTGTGTGAACATAGCCTTAGTCATTTTTTTCAGAAAAAACGCATGTGCGCAAACGCATGCGCAAACGCAAGTGGCTATATATGCCATGCGTTTGCGCATGCGTTTCCCATAGGGCCCCATGTTAAAAAAAACGCATACAAACGCATGCGTTTTTTAACTGATGCCAAAAACGCTGTTTACTGCGTTTTTGGCTCAAAAACGGACAGGGCAATGTTTTGAGCTCCAGAGAAAAACGCACAGGGTGTTTATTACACCCAATGCGTTTTTCTGTCAGTTTTTGGACTTAGAACAAAAAAATGACAAAACTGAAGCCAAAAACTGACTGAGGGCTTATGTGTAACCCCAGCCTCATTGTAGCATTACTCTCCGTTGAACAATAAACAATCGACTACAGAACCAACAGTCTGTTTATTTGGGTTACAGAGAAGGTTGAGCTGTATGCTGGAATTCGCATTGCATATAACACAAATGAAGGAAGAACACTGTGCAAGCAGTGGTAGATACCCTGTTTTCCCAAAAATAGAACACTCTCTTATATTACGTTTCTCTCCCAAAGGTGCACTATGTCTTATTTTCAGGGGATGTCTTATTTTCCATCCCCAATAACCCCATCATCCTCTTGCAGTCCCCAATATTCCCATGCAATATCTTCCCGCCCCCTTCATCATATTTTAGAGGAAACAGGGTAGTTTTATTCGCTATCCTCTTCCCCCATTTTATCACCAGACGAACGTATTCTGTCCAGTAAAGCTGATGCAATGGTTCAATTTTAACATATTTATTCACAGTACCTTGATGAGATGAGATTCAGATGTCAGGGAGATGATGGGATGAAGAGAGCTGTAGTATGGAGGATAGAGGTTAGAGGTAAGAAAGTATCCTACCATCACTGACAGAAAAGTAGTAGGAAGTGAGGATGGATGTAAGAGAACAAGATAGGAGGGGTTACAGGGAGAGAGGCATTATGGGAAAATCACAATAGAATATATGAAAGACATTATAACATTAGCCAGTAGGTGGCAGCAAGGTACAACAAAGACAGTTACTATACTAAAACAATAGCCAGTAGGTGGCAGCAAAGTACAACAAAGACAGCTACTATACTAAAACAATATCCAGTAGGTGGCAGCAAAGTACAGCAAACACAGTTACTATACTAAAACAATAGCCAGTAAGTGGCAGCAAAGTACAGCAACACACAGTTACTATACTATATAGGATTATGCACAATTATCTATTTATCTATCATTCTATGCATCCATCTAATGCTCTCTCTATATATATATTCTTTTATCCATCAATCCATCCTTCTATCCATCTATAATCTATCTATCTAGCAATTTACTTCTTCACACTGTCATTCATTTTCAGATGACTTGAACACATTTATGAACCTCAGTGATCTCGTCTGTAAAGTTACTGTACAATCACCGCAGGACGTGGATCTAGTTTGGGATTTCCAGGGTCAAGAATACAACGTTACATCAAGTGTGATTCCGGTATCAGACAGCTCATACTGGATCATCAGTGCGATGACTGATAGGACTCTGCAATGCCGGGGGAATACAACCGTCACCTGTAAGCTCCAGTACAAGGGGCAGAGTCTTGTGGAGCGCAGTATGGAGGCCACATGTGCAGGTAAAGGACTAGGACTGGAGTATATATTACATTATATTATAGTATTATGGTATATATACTGTTACAGGGTGCTATCAGCGCATGAGTGGAGTAGAGCAGGAAGGCAGATATAGACTGAGGGAATCAGGGAAGCTGAGGTTCTCTAGCTGACCCTGATCCCAGAGTTACCCTGAAAGGTGGAGATGTCTGGGCCACCAACTTTTCCCTGCTCCTATCCAGCCTTGAGCTAACAGCCCCTCACCTCCACCCAAGCAAAGGAATAGCAACACCCCAAAGATGATCCTCAGAGAGCAGTATACTTCAGGAAGGCTTCTGAAGCACAGCACACGTCTGCACAGCATGGGGTCAGAACAGAGATTAAGCTCTAATAGCGGCATCTGCAGGTAAGAAAGGGAACTATCTAAAGACAAGGTGCATGGACATTTGCGTCACCTGACACACATAGCAAAACTCACCTACAAGCAGCTAAATACTATGGACAGCAAACGTTACAGCAGCTAAAAACATTAACTCTAAATATGCCAAAGGAAAGTATTCCCATTTAAACTACAGCAGAGCATTTCACATGGACTGCAGAGCAGTCAACACATGACATATATGCAGCAGGCACATTGGTCTGGCAGTATCCTATATCTGCTCATCCAATATGTATGGTGGCCTCCTAACTTTCCCAGTGGTAGATAGCAAAATAAGCAAGGATGGGACTGGTAGATATAAATTTTGTCTGCTAATAAGGGATCATTATACCTGCTTTTATTAGAAGTATCTGATGTTAGGAGGTTATTGATGAAAATTGTATGGATGGATCCCTTATGGTGGACTCCACATCACTTCAGCTTTGTGTTTAAGGCAATATTGTGGCCCTAGATTCGCTGTGAACATCTCCCTCCTTCTACTTGAGATCTAAGCCTGAATCCACATCCTACACTCAAGTCACATCCCAAGTGAAGGCCCAGCCCCTTGTGGTTGTTACGAGATTGTCACACTGGGAAGTATAACAGTAAGAAGTTAAGGAAGCAAGATGGTAAGATGGGCAAAATGTGATCAGGGGAACTAGTCTGACCCTTACTGGGGGTCCTTGGCTCACCCTCTACCCAGAATTACCTCTGATGGTGAGGAGGTGTTGGCCGTCACCCTTGCCCTTTGCTCCTGAACAGCCGTAGGCTAAAACCCCCCTCCCCTCCACCCCTGAACCAGGAAGCACAACAACTCGCAAATAGAAGGAAAACACCAAGGTTTCAGCACACATCTTCTCAACTCCAGGTTTTGCGGGACTAACTCTATCAGCAACACCTGCTGGTGGAAGAGGCAGTGGTCACCTGACAAAACCCACAACTTCCCACATGCAGAGCCGCTTACACATAGATAGCAACACAACAAACAACAAATTTACCCTCTTTTAAACTACAGAGCGCTTATCACATGGACTGCAGCGCAGTCAACACGTGACACTGATATCAGGACATTTCTGGTGGGAGATCTGTGTCTTCTCGGGGAAGTTTGACCTCATGTAACTGATTGTCTCCATGTCTTTAGGTGAGCTCCATTCTCCTCCGCACCCCGTCCTGCTCTACATCCTAATCCTGGGGAACTCTTCCCTGATCCTAATTTCGGTTATGGTTGTATTTTTCTGGGTAAAGAAGAACAAGAGGAACAGAAGAGTCCGCGTGGTTGCACCATATGCTAATTTTTCCACTACCTCAAAGAGAAAATATTGTGGTTGACCATAAAGATGTAGATTGAGATGAACAATTTCCTGGACTAATCTACTGCAATCAGTCTCTGTAGGATGATCACTGGGACCGTCCAAAAATACGGACCGGTCGATCTTCCCAAAGAGACTCATGAGGACGGCGGGGGACAGTGCTCCATAGATAGTCCGGTCTAACACAGGATTGACTCTACATCAAGGCATTGAATTAAACAAGATCCTTTGGCCAAAACATATTAAAGTTCTTTCATCACTACCAGAATACGGAGCCAACTGTCCGAGAAATCCGGACAATACCCCAAACAGATCAGACACAAGAACTTTCTCCTGCCGTTTCCCTTCCAATCCCTTCTGTCATCTCTGTTACTTCCAGACTCTTCTGTCCCCACCATATATTATAATGGCCCCATTGAATAATACAACTCATCTTACAAAAAAACAGCCCTAATATACGGTATGTCTCCTACGAACATGCTCCCCCGGACTCCAACAAGCTTGTCCCCGCAGTCTCTAACAAGCATGCCCCATCAGTCCGCAATATGACCACACACCCCCATTCACCTATGCAAACTGAGCTGCATTGCACACAGCGGTCATCTCCACTTCTGCCACACTGTGCTGAATCTGTGTGAGGGAGATGACCACTGAGTGCACTGTGCTGCAGTGTGTGAGTGCTCATCTCCTTCAATGAGCTGCGCTTTCGGCATACTGTGTGCAATGAAAGTGATAACCACGGTATGCAATGCGGTGTGTGTGCTCAACTGCTCACCCCTGTGTCCTCGCTGTCACTGAAGCCGATCCTCCTCCTCTCTGTATCTGCTGCAGCCGCCCACTCTGTGAGGGAGATGAACTGCCACACTGTCACAGAGCAGGTGGCTGCGGCAGATACAGAGAGGAGGAGGATCAGCTTCAGTGACAGTGAGGACACGGGGGAGGAGGTGAGCACACACACCGCATTGCACACAGTGCTCATCTCCTTCTCTTTCATAGTGTGCTTAATCCACAACTCAGTGAAGGAGATAAGCGCACAGACTGCAGCGCAGTGCACTCAGAGGTTACCTCCTTCACACAGCTGTGGATTCGGCACAGTGTGGCAGAGGAGGAGATGACCGCTGTGTGCAATGCAGTTCAGTTTACATAGGTGAATGGGGATGAATGGTCTTATTGGGGACTGGGTGAGTGGGCTTGCTGGAGATGGTTAGATATTTTGGAGACTGGGGGGCGGGCATGTTGGAGTCTAAGGGGTGGGCTTGTTGGAGGCTGGGGAGGGCTTGTAGGAGAGTGGGTGTAAACAACCTGTCATGACATTTACACCCAGGCTCCAAACAAACACTCCTCTGGTCAGGGGCAGGGGCTGCTCCTCCAGCTGCAGAAAAGTGATACCTAGGTATTAAATCCTGCAAAATGCTGACAGGGTGTAAATTATAAGCTGCCAGCATTTGCAGCCTAGATGCACATATAAATTATACAAAAAACTTGAGCAACCCCATCAAATTAGAATAATACCATCTGCAGACCCCTGGTGTATAGGAACAAGTCTTTTATGTTACATTTGTAAACGTTTATTAAACATTGTTATACTTGTATTTATGCCGGAACCTCGCAACCAATAGTGAATAGAATCACTATTCTAGCTCTGACTTTTGTAGACCAAGCAGAGGGAAAATGATGGAATCACTCAACTCTGAGGAAACAAGTATGGAATCACCCTGTAAATGTTCATTCCCAAAACTAACACCTGCATCAAATTAGATCTGCTCGTTAGTCTGCATCTAAAAAGGAGTGATCACACCTTGGAGAGCCGCTGCACCAAGTGGACTGACATGAATCATGGCTCCAACACCAGAGATGTCAACTGAAACAAAGGAGAGGATTATCAAACTCTTAAAAGAGGGTAAATCATCACACAATGTTGCAAAAGATGTTGGTTGTTCAGTCAGCTGTGTCTAAATTCTGGACCAAATACAAACAACATGGGAAGGTTGTTAAAGGGAAACATACTGGTAGACCAAGGAAGACATCAAAGCGTCAAGATCGGAAACTTAAAGCAATATGTCTCCAAAACAGGAAATGCACAACAAAACAAATGAGGAACGAATGGGAGGAAAGTGGAGTCAATGTCTGTGACCGAACTGTAAGAAACTGCCTAAAGGAAATGGGATTTACATACAGAAAAGCTAAACATAAGCCATCATTAACACCTAAATAGAAAAAAAAACAAGGTTACAATGGGCTAAGGAAAAGCAATCGTGGTCTGTGGATGACTGGATGAAAGTCATAGTCAGTGATGAATCGCGAATCTGCATCGGGCAAGGTGATGATGCTGGAACTTTTGTTTGGTGTCGTTCCAATGAGATTTATAAAGATGACTGCCTGAAGAGAACATGCAAATCTCCACAGTCATTGATGATATGGGGCTGCATGTCAGGTAAAGGCACTGGAGAGATGGCTGTCATTACATCTTCAATAAATGCCCAACTTTACATTGATATTTTGGACACTTTTCTTATCCCATCAATTGATAGGATATTTGGGGATGATGAAATCATTTTTCAAGATGATAATGCATCCTGCCATAGAGCAAAAACTGTGAAAACATTCCTTGAAAGAAGACACATAAGGTCAATGTCATGGCTGCAAATAGTCCGGATCTTAATCCAATTGAAAATCTTTGGTGGAAGTTGAAGAAAATGGTCTATGACAAGGCTCCAACCTGCAAAGCTGATCTGCCAACAGCAATCAGAGAAAGTTGGAGCCAGATTGATGATGAGTACTGTTTGTCACTCATTAAGTCCATGCCTCCGAGACTGCAAACTGTTATTAAAGCCAGAGGTGGTGCAACAAAATACTAGTGATGTATTGGAGTGTTTTTGTTATTGTTCTCATGATTCCATCATTTTTTTCCTCAGAATTGAGTGATTCCATCATTTTTCCTCTGCTCGTCTACAAAAGTAACCGTTACGCTACCACTATTTACTTGATTTCTTTTAGTGTTTCTTAAGCATAAGTTGCCATGTGAAATGTCTTTAGTTTGTGCCATGCTGGGATCTGCTTTTTCTCCAAAATTAAACACTAAATGAATCCTCCGAGCCCGGATTCCAGAATATTGCCAGGTTGTAATAAGAGCACAACCTCTGCTGAATCACCATGGAAAATGCTGTGGAATCACACATTTCTGTTTAACGATACAGACCAAGAGAGATTACAGCCGGGTGCACAGAGACTCCATACACTGCATGACAGCAACTGCAGAGCTGCACTTCAGTGAATTAATTCTCTACTGAAGTTTGTAATTCTGTATACATTTCCAGCAGCATCTTCAGAATATGAGGCAGCTCTGGAGTATAATACAGGGTAACTCGATCAGTAATGAAAATAAGTGATGCTGAGAGCCAGGATGAGTACCGCTATATCCATACTGCAACAATGATGAGCCTGAGGAATACAGGAGTAACTCAGGATCATAATGTAGTATGAACACAGTGACTGCACCAGCAGAATATAGTGCAGCTTGAGGATAATCAGAGTAACTCAGGATCAGTAATGTAAGTATACACAGGACTCACCAGCAGAATAGTGAGTGCAGCTCTGGAGATAATACAGAGGTACTCAGGATCATAATGTAATGTATGTACACATGACTGCACCACAAATATGAGTGCAGCTCTGGAGATAATACAGAGACTGGACATAATTAGTACAAGTAAGATGTAAGCTTGATGTACCAGTCGAATGCAGACCACAGAATAGTGAGTGCAGCTCTGAGATAATACAGAGGTAACTCAGATCATAAGTAATGTATGTACACATGACTGCACCAGCAAATAGTGAGTGCAGCTCTGAGATAATACAGGAGGTAACTCAGGATCAGTAATGTAATGTAGTACACAGTGACTGCACCAGCAGAATAGTGAGTGCAGCTCTGGAGGATAATACAGGAGTAACTCAGGATCAGTAATGTAATGTATGTACACAGTGACTGCACCAGCAGAATAGTGAGTGCAGCTCTGGAGTATAATACAGGAGGTAACTCAGGATCAGTAATGTATGTACACAGTGACTGCACCACAGAATAGTGAGTGCAGCTCTGGAGGATAATACAGGAGGTAACTCAGATCAGTAATGTAATGTATGTACACAGTGACTGCACCAGCAGAATAGTGAGTGCAGCTCTGAGGATAATACAGGAGGTAACTCAGGATCAGTAATGTAATGTATGTACACAGTGACTGCACCAGCAGAATAGTGAGTGCAGCTCTGGAGTATAATACAGGAGTAACTCAGGATCAGTAATGTATGTACACAGTGACTGCACCAGCAGAATAGTGAGTGCAGCTCTGGAGTATAATACAGAGTAACTCAGGTCATAATGTAATGTATGTACACAGTGACTGCACCAGCAGAATAGTGAGTGCAGCTCTGAGTATAATACAGGAGGTAACTCAGGATCATAGTAATGTATGTACACAGTGACTGCACCAGCAGAATAGTGAGTGCAGCTCTGGAGGATAATACAGGAGGTAACTCAGGATCAGTAATGTAATGTATGTACACAGTGACTGCACCAGCAGAATAGTGAGTGCAGCTCGAGGATAATACAGAGGTAACTCGGATCAGTAATGTAATGTATGTACACATGACTCACCAGCAGAATAGTGAGTGCAGCTCTGAGTAATACGAGTAACTCGGATCAAGTTATGTACACAGTGACTGACCACAATAGTGATGCAGCTTGAGTATAATACGAGGTAACTCAGGATAATTGTTGTACACATGACTGCACACAGATAGGAGTGCAGCTCTGGAATAATACGGAGTACTCAGGATCAGTAATGTTATGTACACAGTGACTGCACCAGAGAATAGTGAGTGCACTCGAGATATACAGATAATCAGATCATAAGTAATGTAGTAACATGACGCCACAAATAGTGAGTGCAGCTTAATAATACGGTAACTCGGATCAGTAATGTAAGTAGTACACAGTGACTGCACAGCAGATAGTATGCAGCTCGAGATAATACGAGGTAACTAGGATAGTAAGTAATGTATTACACGTGATCACACAATGTGATGCAGCTCTGAGTATAATACAGGAGTAACTCAGGAAGTATGTATGCACAGTGACGCACAGCAAAGTGATGCACCTGATATATCAGAGTAACTAGATCATAATGTGTGTACACTGACTGCACCAGCAAATAGTGAGGCAGCTCTGATATAATACAGGAGGTAACAGGATCATAGTAATGTATGTACAGTGATGCACCAGCAAATAGTAGTGCACCTGGAGTATAATACAGGAGGTAACTCAGGATCAGTAATGTAATGTATGTACACAGTGACTGCACCAGCAGAATAGTGAGTGCAGCTCTGGAGTATAATACAGGAGGTAACTCAGGATCAGTAATGTAATGTATGTACACAGTGACTGCACCAGCAGAATAGTGAGTGCAGCTCTGGAGTATAATACAGGAGGTAACTCAGGATCAGTAATGTAATGTATGTACACAGTGACTGCACCAGCAGAATAGTGAGTGCAGCTCTGGAGTATAATACAGGAGGTAACTCAGGATCAGTAATGTAATGTATGTACACAGTGACTGCACCAGCAGAATAGTGAGTGCAGCTCTGGAGTATAATACAGGAGGTAACTCAGGATCAGTAATGTAATGTATGTACACAGTGACTGCACCAGCAGAATAGTGAGTGCAGCTCTGGAGTATAATACAGGAGGTAACTCAGGATCAGTAATGTAATGTATGTACACAGTGACTGCACCAGCAGAATAGTGAGTGCAGCTCTGGAGTATAATACAGGAGGTAACTCAGGATCAGTATGTAATGTATGTAACACAGTGACTGCACCAGCAGAATAGTGAGTGCAGCTCTAGGAGTATAATACAGGAGGTAACTCAGGATCAGTAATGTAATGTATGTACACAGTGACTGCACCAGCAGAATAGTGAGTGCAGCTCTGGAGTATAATACAGGAGGTAACTCAGGATCAGTAATGTAATGTATGTACACAGTGACTGCACCAGCAGAATAGTGAGTGCAGCTCTGGAGTATAATACAGGAGGTAACTCAGGATCAGTAATGTAATGTATGTACACAGTGACTGCACCAGCAGAATAGTGAGTGCAGCTCTGGAGTATAATACAGGAGGTAACTCAGGATCAGTAATGTAATGTATGTACACAGTGACTGCACCAGCAGAATAGTGAGTGCAGCTCTGGAGTATAATACAGGAGGTAACTCAGGATCAGTAATGTAATGTATGTACACAGTGACTGCACCAGCAGAATAGTGAGTGCAGCTCTGGAGTATAATACAGGAGGTAACTCAGGATCAGTAATGTAATGTATGTACACAGTGACTGCACCAGCAGAATAGTGAGTGCAGCTCTGGAGTATAATACAGGAGGTAACTCAGGATCAGTAATGTAATGTATGTACACAGTGACTGCACCAGCAGAATAGTGAGTGCAGCTCTGGAGTATAATACAGGAGGTAACTCAGGATCAGTAATGTAATGTATGTACACAGTGACTGCACCAGCAGAATAGTGAGTGCAGCTCTGGGGTATAATACAGGAGGTAACTCAGGATCAGTAATGTAATGTATGTACACAGTGACTGCACCAGCAGAATAGTGAGTGCAGCTCTGGAGTATAATACAGGAGGTAACTCAGGATCAGTAATGTAATGTATGTACACAGTGACTGCACCAGCAGAATAGTGAGTGCAGCTCTGGGGTATAATACAGGAGGTAACTCAGGAACAGTAATGTAATGTATGTACACAGTGACTGCACCAGCAGAATAGTGAGTGCAGCTCTGGGGTATAATACAGGAGGTAACTCAGGATCAGTAATGTAATGTATGTACACAGTGACTGCACCAGCAGAATAGTGAGTGCAGCTCTGGAGTATAATACAGGAGGTAACTCAGGATCAGTAATGTAATGTATGTACACAGTGACTGCACCAGCAGAATAGTGAGTGCAGCTCTGGGGTATAATACAGGAGGTAACTCAGGATCAGTAATGTAATGTATGTACACAGTGACTGCACCAGCAGAATAGTGAGTGCAGCTCTGGAGTATAATACAGGAGGTAACTCAGGATCAGTAATGTAATGTATGTACACAGTGACTGCACCAGCAGAATAGTGAGTGCAGCTCTGGAGGATAATACAGGTGAGTATAATAATATATGTCTAGTTAGATGACCAGATAATAGACAGATATGTTTGTCAAGGACAGCAATTTAAGAAGTCAAATGTTTCTATGTCATATGGCAAAAATAATATTTTATTCATTTATTTCCATAGCGTCAACATATTCTGCAGCATTTTACAATTCAGCAGATACTGTACTTGTATAGAAAATAACACAACAAAGTAACACATAGTTATCAGTTACAGGAGGAGCAAAAATCTTCCACCAGATAGTGAGACATTTCTTAGAAAAAAAAGTCTCCTATTAGACAGGAAATATAATTACTATAGATCAGGTGTCAGCGGTTAACACTTCTCACCCAGTGTGCAGAAGGGGGAAGAAAGGTGCGAGCGAAGAGCTGGAAATATACAAGTATAACATAAATGTGAATAAATAAATAAAGCATGTTCAGGAAAGATTAGATAGATAGATAGATAGATAGATAGATAGATAGATAGATAGATAGATAGATAGATAGATAGATAGATGATACAGGCGCATCTCAATGAACTAGAAGATAATCAAAATGTGACTTTATTTCAGTAATTCAATACATAAGGTGACACACATATATTATATATAGTCATTACACACAGAGGGATCTATTTCATGTGTTTATTTCTGTTAATGTTGATTATTATGGCTTACAGCCAATGAAAACCCAGAGGTTGTTTTCTCAGAGAATTAAAGTAGCCATGGTCACTGGCCACAGTCATGGTCACAGGCACGGTCACAGTCACCGTCACAGGCCATGGTCACGGTCACGGTCATAGTCATGGTCACAGGACATGATCACGGTCACGGTCTCAGGCCACGGACTTAGGCCATTGTCACAGGACACAGTCACAGTCACGGTCACAGGACATGATCACAGTCACGGTCACATGCCACAGACTCAGGCCACAGTCACAGGCTACAGTCACATTCACAGTCACAAGCCTCGGATTAAGGCTTATGTGACGCCACATTCTGATATTCTGCACAAATGACCAGTCACACATCAATCACTCTACTAGGGGATGGTCTCCTGGAATAAGATGGACAACATGTATAATATTTGATGGACCTGGCAATACGTCACAGAAGATCAGGCCTGGGTATAGAGGTGGTCTCCACAAGGAGGTGGTCTCTCTGAGAGGTTTCACTGTACTCTAGCTTGTATCACTATTTTGAGTGAAACCTCTACAGACGCCTTCTTCTTCTTGGTTTCGAGGTCGGGGATTTCTCAGAACTCTCGTCCTCCCACTTCAGGTTTATTTTACTTTCATAAAGTCTTAAGAAGAATCTACAGTTTCCTCATCATTGAAGACTCAGGTAACGTTCTCTCCTCCGTTGATTGCATTATTTATTTCAGGTTCTTCTATAAGAGATCCAGATCATTTCTCTTCTGCGGGTGGAGACGTGATGATGGTCTGGGTAGACGGAAGAGACCCCAATGGAACAATTAAGAAGGGCTCCTCTATGTTCATGTTCATATTATCATCCCTTACAATAGAGACCGTGACTGTGCAGCCTCTACAACCCCTACAGACTCTTGAGTTTGGGCTTTCCAGTAACTAACCGGCCATTTGATACATTGATGACTGATGCTGGTTATCACACTTTCATCAGTCATCAGGGACTAAACCCCTACTCTGATTAGGCTCATTTTTAATCTACTACCCGTCACCACCGGGATGATTATATGAACCTTTCCCTACCCTAGACCACCAGTATATGGACAATTACTACCTGACTATGCTAGACCACCAGGTATATGGACAATTACTACCTGACTATGCTAGACCACCAGGTATATGGACAATTACTACCTGACTATGCTAGACCACCAGGTATATGGACAATTACTACCTGACTATGCTAGACCACCAGTATATGGACAATTACTACCTGACTATGCTAGACCACCAGGTATATGGACAATTACTACCTGACTATGCTAGACCACCTCGGCTTTTGGCATTGACTACATCTATAAAGTTGACCAATGATGTTGTCATTGATTAGTGCCAAATCACTCAACCAAGCTGGCATTAATGTTTCAACTGCTCTGGACCACCAGGGATGTTGGTATTAACACTTTCATAGCCTCATAACACAAGGGCATTGTATTTTTGTATATGCTTCAGATGTAGGAGACAATGTGCCATATGACCCGTTTGGCTGCCAAAGTTTGGAAGTTGCACATTGTGTTGGGGAACCTCTGCTTGGAATCATGAACAGTCCTCTGCAAATCATGGACGCTTAAAGGGAATCTGCCAGCAGGTTTTTGCTATAAAATCTGAAGAGAGCATCCGTAGGGGTTAACTGCCAGAATACAGTGATGTGCCCCTTATCACACTGTGTGTTTTAGTTTGCCTGCAATGTGTATTTTATTGTTAGGACATTATCATTGCTGGCTAGGTCAGATAGTGCAGCCACCCCTCGCTGTGATTAGAAGATCACTGTCTATAGATATTGTACATACAGAACTGAATCACTGAATTTTGGCAGTTGACTCCTACAGCATGTTCTCTTCAGATTTTATAGCAAAAACCTGCTGGCAGGTGTGGGAGGGGGAAGCTCTCTGATTATAGACAATGTACGCAGCTCGCTGTCTATAGACATTGTACATACAGAGCCTGATGTGGGTGGAGGCAGCTCTCTATCTATAGATATTGAACATACAGAGCCTGCTGTGGACGGGGGCAGCTCTCTGTCTATAGACATTGTATATACAGAGCCTGGTGTGGGTGGAGGCAGCTCTCTATCTATAGATATTGAAATACAGAGCCTGCTGTGGACGGGGGCAGCTCACTATTCTATAGACATTGTACATACAGAGCCTGGTGTGGGCGGGGGCAGCTCACTATCTATAGACATTGTATATACAGAGTCTGGTGTGGCTGGGGCAGCTCACAATCTATAGACATTGTACATACAGAGCCTGTGTGGGTGGAGGCAGCTCTCTGTCTATAGACATTGTAACATACAGAGCCTGGTGTGGATGGGGGCAGCTCTTGTCTATAGACATTGTACATACAGAGCCTGGTGTGGGTGGGGCAGCTCCTGTCTATAGACATTGTATATACAGAGTCTGCTGTGGGCAGGGGCAGCTTACTGTTAATAGATATTGTATATACAGAGCCTGGTGTGGGGGGGCAGCTCTTGTCTATAGACATTGTATATACAGAGCCTGGTGTGGTGGGAGGCAGCTCTGTGTATAGACATTGTATATACAGAGCCTGGTGTGGGCGGGGCAGCTCTCTGTCTATAGACATTGTATATACAGAGCCTGGTGTGGGGGGGCAGCTCTCTGTGTATAGACATTGTACATACAGAGCCTGGTGTGGGTGGGGGCAGCTCTTGTGTATAGACATTGTACATACAGAGCCTGGTGTGGGCAGGGGCAGCTCTCTGTCTATAGACATTGTATATACAGAGCCTGGTGTGGGTGGGGGCAGCTCTATGTCTATAGACATTGTAAATACAGAGCCTGGTGTGGGTGGGGGCAGCTCTGTGTATAGACATTGTACATACAGAGCCTGGTGTGGGCAGGGGCAGCTCTCTGTCTATAACATTGTATATACAGAGCCTGGTGTGGGCGGGGCAGCTCCCTGTCTATAGACATTGTATATACAGAGCCTGGTGTGGGCTGCCCCATTGCTAAGTCTAAACACTCTGATTGTGTCAGAACCGCTGCACCCAGTAAACTTTAGAATCATCGCTGGATTCAGGGTCTCTGCACTTACATCTTAAGTAGCAAAAACCACTGCAAACAGATTCTTTTAAGAACTTTAGTGAAGAAAAATTAAACACATCAACAAACTGTACAGCTATGGGGTCCCTGCATTTTGGGGAACCAGCCGAGGAGCACTGAAGCCTTTTCACCTTGTAGAAAATCATTATGGGATCAATATAGAGAGGGTGAATCTGGGTGGATATTACTGAGTATCATACTGTATCTGCAAAGAGGCGTTAGGGAAAAAGTATGAAACATAGAGGAGTAGGATGAATCCAGAGGGTGCAAAAATGACCCCCATGATGCAGAAGGCAATAGTCTGGGGGTACAACCCGGAGCCCCTCTATGATCAGGGAAGCTGCGGCCGCAGACTCGACTTTGTTAGAGGAAACCACAAGATCGTCCTCACCAGGGAGGAGATGAAGCAGCTGCAGCTCAGATCAAAAGCTGACTCCACATTAATGTTTCCTCCTTTCTTACAAGTTGCAGAACGGAATCTTCAGCGAATTATTTCCTTTCCGCTTCGTGATACAAAAATAAAAATTCTTCACTTTACTGAACAAAACAGAAATAATAAAGATATCGGTGTATCCTAAAAACCCATAAATGTGATACAGAACAATAAACAAGTATATGATAAATAACTATTATAATCACTAAATAATCTATACACTGTGCAGAATTATTAGGCAAATGAGTATTTTGATCACATGATACTTTTTATCCATGTTGTCCTACTCCAGGCTGTATAGGCTGAGAGCCAACTACCAATGAAGTAAATCAGGTGATGTGCATCTCTGTAATGAGGAGGGGTGTGGTGTAATGACATCAACACCCTATATAAGGTGTGCTTAATTATTAGGCAAATGCCTTTCCTTAGGCAAAATGGGTCAGAAGAGAGATGTGACGGCTCTGAAAGTCCACAATTGTGAGATGTCTTGCAGAGGGATGCAGCAGTCTGGAAATTGCCAAACTTTTGGAGCGATCACCGAACAATCAAGTGTTTCATGGCAAATAGCCAACAGGGTCGCAAGAAGCGTGAGGGCAAAAAAGGGGCAAAATAACTGCCCATGAATGGAGGAAAATCAAGCGTGAAGCTGCCAAGATGCCATGACGGACAAGACGACCAGAGGCAGCACCAGAGACAGCACAAGAGCAGCACCAGAGACAGCACCAGAGGCAGACCAGAGCAGCACCAGAGACAGCACCAGAGACCGGACCAGAGCAGCACCAGAGACAGCACAAGAGGCAGCACCAGAGGCAGCACCAGAGGCAGCACCAGAGACAGCACAGAGAGCAGCACCAGAGAGCGGACCAGAGGCAGCACCAGAGACAGCACCAGAGGCAGGACCAGAGACAGGACCAAGAGGACCAGGACCAGAGGCAGCACCAGAGACCAGCACCAGAGGCAGGACCAGAGGCAGGACCAGAGACAGGACCAGAGCAGCACCAGAGCAGCACAGAGGACAGCACCAGAGACAGACCAGAGACAGCACAAGAGGCAGAACCAGAGGCAGCACCAGAGCAGGACCAGAGACAGGACCAGAGACAGGACCAGAGACAGGACCAGAGCAGCACCAGAGACAGCACCAGAGGCAGGACCAGAGGCAGGACCAGAGACAGGACCAGAGCAGCACCAGAGACAGCACAAGAGGCAGCACCAGAGACAGCACCAGAGGCAGGACCAGAGGCAGAACCAGAGGCAGAACCAGAGACAGGACCAGAGACAGGACCAGAGACAGTACCAGAGACAGCACAAGAGGCAGAACCAGAGGCAGAACCAGAGACAGGACCAGAGACAGGACCAGAGACAGGACCAGAGACAGGACCAGAGCAGCACCAGAGGCTGGACCAGAGACAGCACCAGAGGTAGCACCAGAGGCAGAACCAGAGGCAGAACCAGAGACAGGACCAGAGACAGGACCAGAGACAGGACCAGAGGCAGGACCAGAGGCAGGACCAGAGGCAGGACCAGAGGCAGGACCAGAGACAGCTCAAGAGGCAGAACCAGAGGCAGAACCAGAGACAGGACCAGAGACAGGACCAGAGACAGGACCAGAGACAGGACCAGAGCAGCACCAGAGGCAGGACCAGAGGCAGGACCAGAGGTAGCACCAGAGGCAGAACCAGAGGCAGAACCAGAGACAGGACCAGAGACAGGACCAGAGGCAGCACCAGAGGCTGGACCAGCGACAGCACCAGAGACAGGACCAGAGACAGCACCAGAGGTAGCACCAGAGAGAGCACCAGAGGCAGGACCAGAGGCAGGACCAGAGGCAGGACCAGAGGCAGGATATGAGGAAAAGGACCAGAGGCCGCACCAGAGACAGGACCAGAGGCAGCATCAGAGGCAGCACAAGAGGCAGGACCAGCGACAGCACCAGAGACAGGACCAGAGACAGCACCAGAGGCAGCACCAGAGAGAGCACCAGAGGCAGCACCAGAGACAGCACCAGAGGCAGCACCAGAGACAGGACCAGAGGCAGGACCAGAGGCAGCACCAGAGACAGGACCAGAGGCAGGACCAGAGGCAGGACCAGAGGCAGGATATGAGGAAAAGGACCAGAGGCTGCACCAGAGACAGGAACAGAGGCAGGACCAGAGACAGCACCAGAGAGAGCACCAGAGACAGGACCAGAGGCAGCACCAGAGACAGCAGCACAGAGGTAGCACCAGAGGCAGAACCAGAGGCAGACCAGAGACAGGACCAGAGACAGGACCAGAGACAGGACCAGAGACAGGACCAGAGCAGCACCAGAGGCAGGACCAGAGGCAGGACCAGAGGTAGCACCAGAGGCAGAACCAGAGGCAGAACCAGAGACAGGACCAGAGACAGGACCAGAGACAGGACCAGAGACAGGACCAGAGGCAGCACCAGAGGCTGGACCAGCGACAGCACCAGAGACAGGACCAGAGACAGCACCAGAGGTAGCACCAGAGAGAGCTCCAGAGGCAGGACCAGAGGCAGGACCAGAGACAGGACCAGAGACAGCACAGAGAGGTAGCACCAGAGAGAGCACCAGAGGCAGGACCAGAGGCAGGACCAGAGGCAGGACCAGAGGCAGGACCAGAGGCAGGATATGAGGAAAAGGACCAGAGGCCGCACCACAGACAGGACCAGAGGCAGCATCAGAGGCAGCACAAGAGGCAGGACCAGCGCGACAAGCAAACCAGAGACAGGACCAGGAGACAGGACAGCACCAGGGGCCAGCACACCAGAGAGAGCGACCAGAGGCAGCACCAGAGACAAGCACCAGAGGGCAGCACCAGAGGAGAGCACCAGAGGCAGACCACCAAGAGAAGGACCAGAGGCACCACCAGAGGCAGCACCAGAGACAGCACCAGAGACCAGGCAGAGGCAGACCAGAGGCAGGACCAGAGGACAGCACCAGAGGCAGAACCAGAGGCAGCACCAGAGGCAGGACCAGAGGCAGGACCAGAGGCAGGACCAGAGGCAGGAATGAGGAAAAGGACCAGAGGCTGCACCAGAAGAAGGAACAGAGGCAGGACCAGAGACAGCACCAGAGAGAGCACCAGAGGCAGAACCAAGAGCAGCACCAAGAGGCAGAACCAGACAGGCAGGCAGCACCAGAGCAGGCCAGAGGACCAGGAGCCAGGACCAGAGGCGGACCAGAGGCAGGAAGAGGAAGGACCAGAGGCCAAGACCAGAGGCAGCGAGCACACCAGAGGCAGGACCGAGCCAGGACAGCCGAGGACCAGAGGACCAGACGCACCAGAGGCAGGACCAGAGGCAGGACCAGAGGCACCAGAGGCAGCACCAGAGAGAGCACCAAGAGAGCACCAGAGACAGCACCAGAGGACAGGACCAGACCAGCACCAGAGACAGGACCAGAGCAGCACCAGAGGCAGGACCAGAGGCAGCACCAGAGAGAGACCAGAGGCAGGACCAGAGGCAGACCAGAGGCAGGATATGAGGAAAAGGACCAGAGGTAGCACCAGAGACAGGACCAGAGGCAGGCACAGAGGCAGCACCAGAGGCAGGACCAAGCGACAGCACAGAGCAGCACCAGAGCAGCACAGAGAGAGCCACAGAGGCAGCACCAGAGACAGCACCAGAGGCAGCACCAGAGAGAGCACCAGAGGCAGCACCAGAGACAGCACCAGAGGCGCACCAGAGAGAGCACCAGAGGCAGGACCAGAGACAGGACCAGAGGCAGGACCAGAGGCTGCACCAGAGACAGGACCAGAGGCAGGACCAGAGCAGCACAGAGGACAGGACCAGAGGCAGGACCAGAGGCAGAACAGAGGCAGGATATGAGGAAAAGGACCAGAGGCTGCACCAGAGACAGGACCAGAGGCAGGACCAGAGGCAGCACCAGAGACAGGACCAGAGGCAGGACCAGAGGCAGCACTAGAGGCAGGACCAGAGGCAGCACCAGAGAGAGCACCAGAGAGAGCACCAGAGACAGCACCAGAGACAGGACCAGAGGCAGCACCAGAGACAGGACCAGACACAGCACCAGAGACAGGACCAGAGGCAGCACCAGAGGCAGGATCATAGGCAGCACAGAGCAGGACCAGAGGCAGGACCAGAGGCAGGACCAGAGGCAGCACCAGAGACAGGACCAGAGGCAGCAGCAGAGGCAGGACCAGAGACAGGACCAGAGGCAGCACCAGAGACAGAACAGAACCAGCACCAGAGGCAGGACCAGAGACAGCACCAGAGGCAGGACCAGAGACAGGATCATAGGCAGCACCAGAGGCAGGACCAGAGGCAGGACCAGAGACAGGACCAGACACAGCACCAGAGGCCGGATATGAGGAAAAGGACCAGAGGCCGGACCAGAAACAGCACCAGAGGCCGCACCAGAGACAGGACCAGTAGCAGGACCAGAGACAGGACCAGAGCAGCACCAGAGACAGGACCAGTAGCAGGACCAGAGACAGGACCAGAGCAGCACCAGAGACAGGACCAGAGGCAGGACCAGAGGGAGCACCAGAGACAGCACCAGAGGCAGGACCAGAGGCAGGACCAGAGGCAGGACCAGAGGCAGCACCAGAGGCAGGACCAGAGACAGCACCAGAGGCAGCACCAGAGGAAACATCTGGCACAATGAGCATTGCGGGATATGTAAGCAGACCCATATTGGCAGAACGCCAGGTCTTGGCTTTCCTCGGTGATTACTTAAACCTCAACCATCCTGATCATATTTACAAATAGACATTTCTGAATTACGCCTGATTGTCCTATCACTGCCTGCAAAATCATAAGAGAGACCAATGTAATCCACCATCTGCATCCTTATATTTTACAGGTCGGATCCTTATAAAGGAGAATGAGGTTCTTTCATGTAACTATTGTTTTCCTACTTCTGAATCTCGGTAAGTGTCATCATCTCCTCATCTACCTGATGCACAATACTGAACCTCCTCAAATTGTGGAAGGTGGAATAAGGCTCACGATTTAGTCTGGAGCCAAAAAATTGCATTAAAGGGTTAAGGATTTTTTTCACTTATCGTGTAACCATCATTTTTATTTTGTTATAAATTAATTATACATGGGAAAATAAAAAAAAATCCAATATATTTTATTAGAGAAATCTGCTTCTTTCTCCTCCTGCACGGAACATTTGTCCTAAATTCTCAATTCCTGTTTAGAATGTGACTATAGACTATAGAGATAGATCACGATTGCTGCCTATAAGGTTCTATGGAGAACAGGAGAACTTGCAGCAGAATGTCTGTGTCCACCTCCAGCTCCTCCTCCGTTGCCATAATTATGCACTAAGTCTTCCTCTACATTGTGTCTTCTGTACAGATGGCGTCCAGTGCTCTGTTACATTGTTACAGCCCCGGTTGTAGCCGCCGTTCTCGGATCCTCCGTTAATTTGAGTTGCCACATGCAGTTAAATGGTGCGAAACTGGACCGGGTCAATCTATACTGGTTCATCCCAGGACCCAACAACAAAGTAAAAGACAATCTGCACCCAAAAATAAACAATGTAAGTCAACGGAGCAGCAAATCCCGTCTGATCTACCCGAACTTTACAGAAGACCTGTCCCTGACCATCGATGGTGTGCAACTGTCCTACACCGACACCTACATGTGTGAGACGTCCCTGGTGATAGGACTGGTGATAGGACAGAAGAACCAGAGAGTTACAGGGAATGGAACGTATCTACTTGTGTATGGTGAGAAATATGTATCATCTATCTATCTATCTATCTATCTGGTCATCTATCTATCTATCTATCTATCTATCTATCTATCGCCTATCTATCTAATCTATTTAACGATTTGTGATGCAAACAGCAGCTCTCTGGCGCCCCTTTATCAACAGGTCAATCAGGAAATTGACCGAGGATAAGCAAATGCGGTCGAAGCTGCCCTGTTATATGCCAATTATTGAGGATGGCATATATATCACCATTTCCAAGCTGGGAAAATATATATGACATCCCCCCATCCGTCACTGCCAAAGTTCCCCAATAACACAAGTACAAAATACTGCCACCAGTTCCTCGTTAGATATAAGCCTGATCAGTTATCAGTCTTATAGCGGACCAGAAATCTGAGGGTGGTATATATATCCAGTTCCAGGCCGGGAATATATATATGAACTTCCAGTCCATCACTGCCTGAGATCCCCAATAATACAAAAATAAAATGCTGCCACCAGTTCCTCATTAGACATAAGCCTGATCAGTTATCAGTCTTACAGCGGGCCAGAAATCTGAGGGTGGTATATATATATCCAGTTCCAGGCCGGGAATATATATATGAACTTCCACTCCGTCACTGCCTGAGATCCCCAATAACACAAAATAAAATGCTGCCACAAGTTCCTCGTTAGATATAAGCCCGGTCCGTTAACAGGCTTATTGGTAGCGTATAATATTAAACGAGGGCACGAACATGGAATTTGTGGATTGAGATAAAAGAAGAACCCAGGATTAAGTTTTATATTTAATCGCCATATGGGCATTCTAGAATAACAACAATATTCACGATGAATATACAGGTATGGTAGTCAGTAATGCATATAAGGTTGTAGGATACAATTAGGTAAATGCAGTCCAATATAATCTGTTACCTGTTTCTTGCTGCTGTCTTGGTCACTGGCTCAGCCCATGTGAGGCGCTGTTGAGTCAGGGTTCTGTGCTTGGTTCCTTCCAGCACAGTACACGACAATGTGGCTTCACCCAGAAAGATCTACTACTGAATTATGGTAACTCATTTTTAGCTACCAGGCTATTCCGTCCTCTCCACCCACAGGCTGTCCTTAAACTCCTTCTCTGACTGGGAGCTCAAAGATTCCCAAAAGCTACTATGGGTCATACATTTCCACTGGAATGGTTCTGGTGCCATCAGATCTAGCTGGTTTACTGCCAGAGTTCAGGCATCCTGGCCTCTTAATTACCTTTCTCTCTTAGCCATCTGCTAGTGGATGAAATACCTTGATTCAGATGGCTACCCTGAACATTGGGCAGCAAAGGTGTCAATTGCAGAGATGGGGGTCAGAGTTGAGTGGTGATGTCTGCAGCTGACAGACCTATGGCTGAAAACTATACAAATATTCGGTGTTGAATTGATTAATGTTTTCCATATTCTTCACACCATCTATCTTTTCTATCTATCTATCTATCTATCTATCTATCTATCTATCTATCTCATAGCAGTGGAAAATATCCATTGTGCCTTTCTTCTTACCTTTAATCATTTTCAGATGACTTGAACACATTTATGAACCTCAGTGATCTCGTCTGTAAAGTTACGGTACAATCACCGCAGGACGTGGATCTAGTTTGGGATTTCCAGGGTGAGGAATACAACGTTACATCCAGTGTGATTCCGGTATCAGACAGCTCATACTGGATCATCAGTACGATGACTAATAGGACTCTGCAGTGCCGGAGGGATACATCCGTCACCTGTAAGCTCCAGTACAAGGGGCAGAGTCTGGTGGAGCGCAGTATGGTGGCCACATGTGCAGGTAAAGGACCAAGACTGGAGTATATATTACATTATGCTGTATACCTTCTTTCTCCAAATGTAAGACAGGGTCTTATATTGATTTTTGCTCCATAATGTCTCGATGATCTCTCTTACTTTGGAGACTTGTGACTGGTTTTATTTATTTATTGAGACTTCATATTAAATGTGTTTCTTTCCTTTGGCAGTGTAGCAGTTAATGCCAGTTCCTGTTGCTGTAATACTCCCTAGTTCTCTTCCCAGGTGTTGCTACTTTTTATATCACTCC
This sequence comes from Allobates femoralis, assembly GCA_033576535.1. Lineage (NCBI taxonomy): Eukaryota > Metazoa > Chordata > Amphibia > Anura > Aromobatidae > Allobates > Allobates femoralis. The sequence continues at coordinate 57,094,912 of JARQOC010000009.1, forward strand.
CATCTTCTTTATATGGTCACATGGTCCAGCATTCCTTCCTGGTGATTGAACTTCATTCCTGGCCTGGCTTCCTGAGATGAAGGAAGTTCTCTGGAGAGCTAATCGTTGCCAAGCTGTCTGTTGCCTAGGAGAGTGGCAGCAGGCGTGAAGTTGTGTTGGTCATTTCCTAGTCTGTCTCCACTTCCCCTCTTGTTGGTATCATTGCAGTGGATGGGACTAGTGCTCCTGCCGGCCATCTTCCTATTTAGGGTTAACATCAGAGCCAGCAAGGGACTAGGTATCCTGCTCGGCGACACAGTGAAAGAACCCATATAGGGATGGTAGGGAGATCAGGGCACAGCCACAGGTGAGTGCAGGAGGTCACCTTTCCCCTATTGTCTATGAGCAGGGCCCTGCACTGTATTTGTCCCTCCCGGTGTCTCCCCATCTGTTGTTTCGTGCAGTGCACCGGACATCGTAGGACCATGTGACCACTGTCATGCACTGTTTCTGGACTATTCCAGCATCCAACATGACAGCCACTCAACGAAATTGCTGAAATACCCTGTACGGATACAAATAAATATTGTTGCAGTAATATTAGAATAGCTCCACTTGCCTCATTGCCTTTATTCTGGCCACGTATGAGAGGTCTGAGCCTGATGTAAAGCTCCTCCCCATTGTCACTTGATATCAGGCCGGAGATTTGGTATCTTCTATATGGAGTGTGACCTCTTATAACTGATTGTCTCCATTTCTGCAGGTGACCTCCATTCTCCTCCGCACCCCGTCCTGCTCTACGTCCTGATGCTCGGGATCAGTCTCCTAATCCTGGTTATTGTTATTATTTTATTTTTCTGGATGAAGAACAAGATGAACAGAAGAGTCCGGGTTGTTGCACCGTATGCTAACTTTTCCTCTACCTCAAAGAGAAAATATAATGATGGAACATAAAGGCTTATATGGGGGTGAATGGCTGCTGCCCCGTCCTGCCGGACACAAACTCTGATCTGTGTCTCTGTAGAAAGATTGCTGAGGCCGACCTCCACTATAGACTGAGCCACCGGCAGGAGCAGCAGGACGACCGACCACCTGTGAGCGCACCTAAGCTCCACACACCGGACCGGACATCTGCAGCGCTCATTGCTCATCTACAATAGTTTATCGCTGAGCCAGAAAGTATTTAAAGTTGTGTCATCATAACTATCAGCAGTGTTACCCTGTGGGCATCGCTCTCCACAACAGCTTCTTTTACCTCTTTAATACTCCTCTGTTACCTTCCAGACTCCCCTGTCCCCTCCAGACTCCTCTGTCCCCTCCAGACAGCTCTCTACTCTCCAGACTCCTCTGTCCCCTCCAGACAGCTCTCTACTCTCCAGACCCCTCTGTCCCCTCCAGACAGCTCTCTACTCTCCAGACTCCTCTGTCCCCTCCAGACAGCTCTCTACTCTCCAGACTCCTCTGTCCCCTCCAGACAGCTCTCTACTCTCCAGACTCCTCTGTCCCCTCCAGACAGCTCTCTACTCTCCAGACTCCTCTGTCCCCTCCAGACAGCTCTCTACTCTCCAGACTCCTCTGTCCCCTCCAGACAGCTCTCTACTCTCCAGACCCCTCTGTCCCCTCCAGACAGCTCTCTACTCTCCAGACTCCTCTGTCCCCTCCAGACTCCTCTGTTCACTTCAGACTCCTCTGTCCCCTCCAGACAGCTCTGTACTCTCCAGACCCCTCTGTCCCCTCCAGACAGCTCTCTACACTACAGACTCCGCTGTCACCTCCAGACTCCTCTGTTCCCTCCAGACTCCTCTGTCCCCTCCAGACAGCTCTCTACTCTACAGACTCCTCTGTCCCCTCCAGACAGCTCTCTACTCTACAGACTCCTCTGTCACCTCCAGACTCCTCTGTCCACCTCAAACTCTGTCACCTCCAGACGCCTCTGTCCACCTCAAACTCTGTCACCTCCAGACGCCTCTGTCCACCTCAAACTCTGTCACCTCCAGACGCCTCTGTCCACCTCATACTCTGTCACCTCCAGACTCCTCTGTCCACCTCAAACTCTGTCACCTCCAGACGCCTCTGTCCACCTCATACTCTGTCACCTCCAGACTCCTCTGTCCACCTCAAACTCTGTCACCTCCAGACTCCTCTGTCCACCTCATACTCTGTCACCTCCAGACTCCTCTGTCTTCTCAAGACTCCTCCGTCCCCTTCAGATTCCTCTGTCCCCTCCTCAATCGCACCTCATATTCTTGTCCCTTCCAGGCTCTTCTTCCCCCTCCAGACTGTTCTCTACTCCCAAGACTCCTCTGTCTCATCCAGACTCTGTTCCATCCAGATACCTCTGTCTCATCCAGGCTCTGTCCCCTCCAGGCTCCTCCGTCTCCTTTAGACAGCTGCTTTTCTTGGGATGAACAGAAGTCACTGTGGTCCAAACCTCTGGAATGACGGTAGACCCCTACCCCCCATGCCTATCAAATATTCCTCCATCTCCACCCTGGAGAGAACAATCTTCCACTGTGAGTTCTGTGAGTTTGAGCCCATTGAGGTGACACATCGAGCCAATTCATCATTTGGGATTTACAGAGGTCCCATACCTTTTTTTTCTCTTGTATTTGTTCCTGAAATTTTCTGTGCCAAATTCTTCATTATGACTCACGAGGTTCATAAATTTACCACAAAATAAAAATCCTGACTCCACTGATCTCCTCAGAATTAATGGGTCCAAAATGTATGGAATGTGACCACATATCTACTCACTCTTTCATTTAGTTTAATACCATTTACAGCCCGTAAAAGGTTTGTGTTTGTAACATCTACACATGGACACCACCATGCTTTACTGTGTGTTTGTAACATATACACATGGACACCACCATGCTTTAGTGTGTGTTTGTAACATATACACATGGACACCACCATGCTTTAGTGTGTGTTTGTAACATATACACATGGACACCACCATGCTTTAGTGTGTGTTTGTAACATATACACATGGACACCACCATGCTTTACTGAGTGTTTGTAACATATACACATGGACACCACCATGCTTTACTGAGTGTTTGTAACATATACACATGGACACCACCATGCTTTACTGTGTGTTTGTAACATATACACATGGACACCACCATGCTTTACTGTCTGTTTGTAACATATACACATGGACACCACCATGCTTTGCTGTGTGTTTGTAGCATATACACATGGACACCACCATGCTTTGCTGAATGTTTGTAACATCTACACATAGACACCACCATACTTTACTGAGTGTTTGTAACATATACACATGGACACCACCATGCTTTGCTGTGTGTTTGTAGCATATACACATGGACACCACCATGCTTTGCTGAATGTTTGTAACATCTACACATGGACACCACCATACTTTACTGAGTGTTTGTAACATCTACACATGGACACCACCATGCTTTGCTGTGTGTTTGTAACATCTACACATGGACACCACCATGCTTTACTGTGTGTTTGTAACATATACACATGGACACCACCATGCTTTGCTGTGTTTGATCCTCTCAGGCAGAAGAGATCTCAGCTCAGCCATAGATTTAGCTTTAATAGAGTTCTGACATTTTTACATAGAGCTCAATGGCAAGTAGAAAAAGAGAGAGAAGGGGCGCATGTGTAGGATCACTATAGCTCAGTTAATATGGCGTTATTACAGGTGGCCATTCACCTGTTTGGGTTGTGCACGACCTGCACAACCCGGTGTAATAGCCTCTGATATATGGGGGACCCCCGGCAATGTGCACACTCCGCTCCTTCGACCTCGCTGGTCCCCAGCTGTCCGTACAGGACCTTTCCGGTCACGTGGCGCCGGTCCCGGATGTGCGTCACTGCTTTTTATCTAGGGAACGCCAGATCCTTCACCACTGTGCCCTCGCTGTGCTGCTCCAGCTGCTGATCCCTCAGGGGGAATAGAAGCTTGTAGGAATATGATTTAGCGGTCTTGTAGAAGCGCTACTAAAGCTCAGGCACCAGGATGATAAGGTTTATGAACAGCAATCTTTATTTTCCCCTCACAGCTCCACAACATGTTTCAACTGCTCAAGGCAGTCTTCCTCAGGTAGTGTCTAAAGATTGCTGTTCATAAACCTTATCATCCTGGTGCCTGAGCTTTAGTAGCGCTTCTACAAGACTGCTAAATCATATTCTTACAATGCCAAGTAGAGGCTGCAAAAGCAACATTGTACAGGGACGATTAACTCAGAGAAATGAAGGATAAGAATAGGAAAATGTTTTCTGTAGGAAAAAAATAAGTTTCCTCACCATCATTTCATGACTACCTCTGTGACCACCGAGACACAACCTGCTGAGAGAGAGAGAAACAGAGAGAGAAAGAGAGAGAGAAAGAGAAAGAGAGAGAGATCACTACTGATAAAGCCACAGACCGGAGACCAGATGTACTGAGCAAGAATCTAGGAGCTACACCAGACTCTATGCAACTGTGTCTGCATATCTGTGCAAATGACATCATAAAGGGGTGTTGGCATGTTTTATACATGTCTTCAGCAGAATAGTGAGTGCAGCTCTGGAGTATAATACAGGAGGTAACTCAGGATCAGTAATGTAATGTATGTACACAGTGACTGCACCAGCAGAATAGTGAGTGCAGCTCTGGAGTATAATACATGAGGTAACTCAGGATCAGTAATGTAATGTATGTACACAGTGACTGCACCAGCAGAATAGTGAGTGCAGCTCTGGAGTATAATACAGGAGGTAACTCAGGATCAGTAATGTAATGTATGTACACAGTGACTGCACCAGCAGAATAGTGAGTGCAGCTCTGGAGTATAATACAGGAGGTAACTCAGGATCAGTAATGTAATGTATGTACACAGTGACTGCACCAGCAGAATAGTGAGTGCAGCTCTGGAGTATAATACAGGAGGTAACTCAGGATCAGTAATGTAATGTATGTACACAGTGACTGCACCAGCAGAATAGTGAGTGCAGCTCTGGAGGATAATACAGGAGGTAACTCAGGATCAGTAATGTAATGTATGTACACAGTGACTGCACCAGCAGAATAGTGAGTGCAGCTCTGGAGGATAATACAGGAGGTAACTCAGGATCAGTAATGTAATGTATGTACACAGTGACTGCACCGGCAGAATAGTGAGTGCAGCTCTGGAGTATAATACAGAAGGTAACTCAGGATCAGTAATGTAATGTATGTACACAGTGACTGCACCAGCAGAATAGTGAGTGCAGCTCTGGAGTATAATACAGGGGGTAACTCAGGATCAGTAATGTAATGTATGTACACAGTGCCTGCACCAGCAGAATAGTGAGTGGAGCTCTGGAGGATAATACAGGAGGTAACTCAGGATCAGTAATATAATGTATGTACACAGTGACTGCACCAGCAGAATAGTGAGTGCAGCTCTGGAGTATAATACAGGAGGTAACTCAGGATCAGTAATGTAATGTATGTACACAGTGACTGCACCAGCAGAATAGTGAGTGGAGCTCTGGAGTATAATACAGGAGGTAACTCAGGATCAGTAATGTAATGTATGTACACAGTGACTGCACCAGCAGAATAGTGAGTGCAGCTCTGGAGTATAATACAGGAGGTAACTCAGGATCAGTAATGTAATGTATGTACACAGTGACTGCACCAGCAGAATAGTGAGTGCAGCTCTGGAGGATAATACAGGAGGTAACTCAGGATCAGTAATGTAATGTATGTACACAGTGACTGCACCAGCAGAATAGTGAGTGCAGCTCTGGAGGATAATACAGGAGGTAACTCAGGATCAGTAATGTAATGTATGTACACAGTGACTGCACCGGCAGAATAGTGAGTGCAGCTCTGGAGTATAATACAGAAGGTAACTCAGGATCAGTAATGTAATGTATGTACACAGTGACTGCACCAGCAGAATAGTGAGTGCAGCTCTGGAGTATAATACAGGGGTAACTCAGGATCAGTAATGTAATGTATGTACACAGTGCCTGCACCAGCAGAATAGTGAGTGGAGCTCTGGAGGATAATACAGGAGGTAACTCAGGATCAGTAATATAATGTATGTACACAGTGACTGCACCAGCAGAATAGTGAGTGCAGCTCTGGAGTATAATACAGGAGGTAACTCAGGATCAGTAATGTAATGTATGTACACAGTGACTGCACCAGCAGAATAGTGAGTGGAGCTCTGGAGGATAATACAGGAGGTAACTCAGGATCAGTAATATAATGTATGTACACAGTGACTGCACCAGCAGAATAGTGAGTGCAGCTCTGGAGTATAATACAGGAGGTAACTCAGGATCAGTAATATAATGTATGTACACAGTGACTGCACCAGCAGAATAGTGAGTGCAGCTCTGGAGGATAATACAGGAGGTAACTCAGGATCAGTAATGTAATGTATGTACACAGTGACTGCACCAGCAGAATAGTGAGTGCAGCTCTGCAGTATAATACAGGAGGTAACTCAAATCAGTATTATAATGTATGTACACAGTGACTGCACCAGCAGAATAGTGAGTGCAGCTCTTGAGTATAATACAGGAGGTAACTCAGGATCAGTAATGTAATGTATGTACACAGTGACTGCTCCAGCAGAATAGTGAGTGCAGCTCTGGAGTATAATACAGGAGATAACTCAGGATCAGTAATGTAATGTATGTACACAGTGACTGCACCACCAGAATAGTCAGTGCAGCTCTGGAGTATAATACAGGAGGTAACTCAGGATCAGTAATGTAATGTATGTACACAGTGACTGCACCAGCAGAATAGTGAGTGCAGCTCTGGAGTAAAATACAGGAGGTAACTCAGGATCAGTAATGTAATGTATGTACACAGTGACTGCACCAGCAGAATAGTGAGTGCAGCTCTGGAGTATAATACAGGAGGTAACTCAGGATCAGTAATGTAATGCATGTACACAGTGACTGCACCAGCAGAATAGTGAGTGCAGCTCTGGAGGATAATACAGGAGGTAACTCAGGATCAGTAATATAATGTATGTACACAGTGACTGCACCGGCAGAATAGTGAGTGCAGCTCTGGAGTATAATACAGGAGGTAACTCAGGATCAGTAATGTAATGTATGTACACAGTGACTGCTCCAGCAGAATAGTGAGTGCAGCTCTGGAGTATAATACAGGAGATAACTCAGGATCAGTAATGTAATGTATGTACACAGTGACTGCACCACCAGAATAGTGAGTGCAGCTCTGGAGTATAATACAGGAGGTAACTCAGGATCAGTAATGTAATGTATGTACACAGTGACTGCACCAGCAGAATAGTGAGTGCAGCTCTGAGTAATAATACAGGAGGTAACTCAGGATCAGTAATGTAATGTATGTACACACGTGACTGCACCAGCAGAATAGTGAGTGCAGCTCTGGAGTATAATACAGGAGGTAACTCAGGATCAGTAATGTAATGTATGTACACAGTGACTGCACCAGCAGAATAGTGAGTGCAGCTCTGGAGTATAATACAGGAGGTAACTCAGGATCAGTAATGTAATGTATGTACACAGTGACTGCACCAGCAGAATAGTGAGTGCAGCTCTGGAGTATAATACAGGAGGTAACTCAGGATCAGTAATGTAATGTATGTACACAGTGACTGCACCAGCAGAATAGTGAGTGCAGCTCTGGAGTATAATACAGGAGGTAACTCAGGATCAGTAATGTAATGTATGTACACAGTGACTGCACCAGCAGAATAGTGAGTGCAGCTCTGGAGTATAATACAGGAGGTAACTCAGGATCAGTAATGTAATGTATGTACACAGTGACTGCACCAGCAGAATAGTGAGTGCAGCTCTGGAGTATAATACAGGAGGTAACTCAGGATCATAATGTAATGTATGTACACAGTGACTGCACCAGCAGAATAGTGAGTGCAGCTCTGGAGTATAATACAGGAGGTAACTCAGGATCAGTAATGTAATGTATGTACACAGTGACTGCACCAGCAGAATAGTGAGTGCAGCTCTGGAGTATAATACAGGAGGTAACTCAGGATCAGTAATGTAATGTATGTACACAGTGACTGCACCAGCAGAATAGTGAGTGCAGCTCTGGAGTATAATACAGGAGGTAACTCAGGATCAGTAATGTAATGTATGTACACAGTGACTGCACCAGCAAATAGTGAGTGCAGCTCTGGAGTATAATACAGGAGGTAACTCAGATCAGTAATGTAATGTATGTACACAGTGACTGCACCAGCAGAATAGTGAGTGCAGCTCTGAGTATAATACAGGAGGTAACTCAGGATCAGTAATGTAATGTATGTACACAGTGACTGCACCAGCAGAATAGTGAGTGCAGCTCTGGAGTATAATACAGGAGGTAACTCAGGATCAGTAATGTAATGTATGTACACAGTGACTGCACCAGCAGAATAGTGAGTGCAGCTCTGGAGTATAATACAGGAGGTAACTCAGGATCAGTAATGTAATGTATGTACACAGTGACTGCACCAGCAGAATAGTGAGTGCAGCTCTGGAGTATAATACAGGAGGTAACTCAGGATCAGTAATGTAATGTATGTACACAGTGACTGCACCAGCAGAATAGTGAGTGCAGCTCTGGAGTATAATACAGGAGGTAACTCAGGATCAGTAATGTAATGTATGTACACAGTGACTGCACCAGCAGAATAGTGAGTGCAGCTCTGGAGTATAATACAGGAGGGTAACTCAGGATCAGTAATGTAATGTATGTACACAGTGACTGCACCAGCAGAATAGTGAGTGCAGCTCTGGAGGTATAATACAGGAGGTAACTCAGGATCAGTAATGTAATGTATGTACACAGTGACTGCACCAGCAGAATAGTGAGTGCAGCTCTGGAGTATAATACAGAGGTAACTCAGGATCAGTATGTAATGTATGTACACAGTGACTGCACCAGCAGAATAGTGAGTGCAGCTCTGGGGATAATACAGGAGGTAACTCAGATCATAATGTAATGTATGTACACAGTGACTGCACCAGCAGAATAGTGAGTGCAGCTCTGGGTATAATACAGGAGGTAACTCAGGATCAGTAATGTAATGTATGTACACAGTGACTGCACCAGCAGAATAGTGAGTGCAGCTCTGGAGTATAATACAGGAGGTAACTCAGGATCAGTAACTGTAATGTATGTACACAGTGACTGCACCAGCAGAATAGTGAGTGCAGCTCTGGAGTATAATACAGGAGGTAACTCAGGATCAGTAATGTAATGTATGTACACAGTGACTGCACCAGCAGAATAGTGAGTGCAGCTCTGGAGTATAATACAGGAGGTAACTCAGGATCAGTAATGTAATGTATGTACACAGTGACTGCACCAGCAGAATAGTGAGTGCAGCTCTGGAGTATAATACAGGAGGTAACTCAGGATCAGTAAATGTAATGTATGTACACAGTGACTGCACCAGCAGAATAGTGAGTGCAGCTCTGGAGTATAATACAGGAGGTAACTCAGGATCAGTAATGTAATGTATGTACACAGTGACTGCACCAGCAGAATAGTGAGTGCAGCTCTGGGTATAATACAGGAGGTAACTCAGGATCAGTAATGTAATGTATGTACACAGTGCCTGCACCAGCAGAATAGTGAGTGGAGCTCTGGAGGATAATACAGGAGGTAACTCAGGATCAGTAATGTAATGTATGTACACAGTGACTGCACCAGCAGAATAGTGAGTGCAGCTCTGGAGTATAATACAGGAGGTAACTCAGGATCAGTAATGTAATGTATGTACACAGTGACTGCACCAGCAGAATAGTGAGTGCAGCTCTGGAGGATAATACAGGAGGTAACTCAGGATCAGTAATGTAACGTATGTACACAGTGACTGCACCATCAGAATAGTGAGTGCAGCTCTGCAGTATAATACAGGAGGTAACTCAGGATCAGTACTGTAATGTATGTACACAGTGACTGCACCAGCAGAATAGTGAGTGCAGCTCTTGAGTATAATACAGGAGGTAACTCAGGATCAGTAATGTAATGTATGTACACAGTGACTGCTCCAGCAGAATAGTGAGTGCAGCTCTGGAGTATAATACAGGAGATAACTCAGGATCAGTAATGTAATGTATGTACACAGTGACTGCACAACCAGAATAGTCAGTGCAGCTCTGGAGTATAATACAGGAGGTAACTCAGGATCAGTAATGTAATGTATGTACACAGTGACTGCACCAGCAGAATAGTGAGCGCAGCTCTGGAGTATAATACAGGAGGTAACTCAGGGTCAGTAATGTAATGTATGTACACAGTGACTGCACCAGCAGAATAGTGAGTGCAGCTCTGGAGTATAATACAGGAGGTAACTCAGGATCAGTAATGTAATGTATGTACACAGTGACTGCACCAGCAGAATAGTGAGTGCAGCTCTGGAGTATAATACAGGAGGTAACTCAGGATCAGTATGGGAAAAGTAATGTATATACAAAATGCTGAACTTGCTATACAGAAGCATTCTACAGATTGTACAACTTTGATCTTAGGTAGATATAGTCTTTATTGACTGTTCAACTTTAAATTCATCTTGTTCTTATAGTGATCTTTCTCCCTGTTTCCTCTATTTCATCATAGTCCCTGATTTTTGTAAATGTGACTATAAGGCTATATGTCCACACTGTAGATTTGGTTGCAGAAATTTCTGCATCTTCTGGCAGGAAAAACGCTGTAAAAAAACACACATTTTTGCTGCAATTTGTTGCTGTTTTAATGAAGTCAATGAGTAAAATTCAAGGAAAAACATAGAAACAATTGACCTGTTTTCTCCAATGAAAAAATCCTAAATGTGAGCATTATAATTCAGGATTCTCATTGACTTTGCAGGCATGATGATTTCTAAAAAATCTTCAAGCAAAAACATATATAAAAAATGCACAAAAAAAAACAACATGTGCACACAGCCTGCGAGATTCAGGGAGTAAACAGAAGACTAATGTGCATTTACTGATACAATGTATCAGTCTGAATCCCATTCTCTTTATCTCCAGTATTGCATCAGCGAGGAGCTGTATCAGTTCCAATGTAACCTTTAATTCGTTATGGAAACGTCCTATATATTCAGAGGTCTGGACATTACTGTGTGCACGCTGCTGTGGGAATAAAATGCTTCTTCTGCACAGTTTCTCATCTTTGTGATGTTTGCAGTCTCCGTCATGAGGCTTTGAAGCCTTTTCTACTAATGATGCGGAGGTGTCACTGATGTGTCGTCTTATAAAGTCAATAACAGGATGTGAAGGTATTATTGTACGAGGGCCGGTATTATATGTGCTGTTATATATGGGAAAGATACATTACTCAGATTCATGATATGTAGGTCGGATTTTTTATATGTCATAAACAAAATATAAATTATAGAGATACATTATGATAAAGACAGAAAAAACACAGAAAAGTACAATTATTCAAGAGTGGAAGATTTGAGGGACCACAGCAACTTAGCCACAAGGTGGAGACCCCGTACATCACCAAGCACAATGCCGAGCAGCTACAGCTATAAATCACCAAGCACAATGCCGAGCAGCTACAGCTATAAATCACCAAGCACAATACCGAGCAGCTGCAGCCGAATATCACCAAGCACAATGCCGAGCAGCAGCAGCCGTACATCACCAAGTGCAAAGCCAAGCAGCTGCAGCCGTATGTCAGAAAACACAATTCCGAGTAGCTGCAGCCGTACGTCACCAAGCACAATGCCGAGTAGCTGCAGCTATAAATCACCAAGCACAATGCAGAGCAGCTGCAGCCGTACATCACCAAGCACAATGCCGAGCAGCTGCAGCCGTACATCACCAAGCACAATGTCGAGTAGCTGCAGCTATAAATCACCAAGCACAATACCGAGCAGCTGCAGCTGTACATCACCTAGCACAATGCTGAGCAGCTGCAGCCGTACATCACCAAGTGCAATGCCGAGAAGCTGCAGCTGTACATCACCAAGCACAATGCAGAGCACCTGCAACCGTATGTCAGCAAACACAATGCAGAGCAGCTGATTGCAATCGCTAGATTCAGCAATTGGTGCCATCTACCTCGGCAAGTCTGCTGAGCTCAGTGACTGACTGCAGCGGTCATGTCTGCTGTGGTTTTGATGTATGCAATACAACCTGTAAAGAAAGACTTGAGCTGTAGCGGATAAGCATCAGTCGACCTGGGGAAGACGTATAATTCTGACTTTATTATTTTTCTCTTCCTCCAGCCTGTGGGGATAAAAGCTTAAAATAGAAAATTATTGTAAGTATCGCATCTCTTTCAACAAAAATATGTTGGATACACATCAGTAAGGCTGGCTTCACACCACGGCGTGATCCGGTCCGGGGCTGTCCTGGATGACCCTGACAGCCCCGGACCAGATCAGCACACAGAACTCGAGGGCCAAATGTGCCCTCCAATCCTGTGTGCAGCCGCCAGTGTCTGCTTGCCAAATCCTCACTGACCGGGGCAATCCGGCCCCATAGGCTCCCATGTTAGGGAGAACCGGATTGCCCCGGATACGGGAGGATCCGGCCGAATCCAAGATCCGGCAAATGGGGAGATTTTTCTCCCCGGACAAAAAAATGATGCTAGCAACATTTATGTGTCCGGAGAGAATAATCTGTATTCCCCCGGAGTGGGCCGGAGTGATGAAACCGGATGGCAGAGAACTGCCATCCAGCTCCATCCGGCCCCATAGGCTGCTATAGGGCCAAAAACCGGTCTAGGGCTGTCTGGTTTACACCGGAAAGCCCCGGATCAAAAAAGCCAGCCTTAATCTCCACAAGTCATATAACTATACTGCACACATCACACAGGCACAGAACACACATCACACAGGTACAGAACACACAGCACAAAGGCACAGAACACACATCACACAGGTACAGAACACACAGCACAAAGGCACAGAACACACATCACACAGGTACAGAACACACAGCACACACATCACACAGGGACACAGCACACACATCACACAGGCACAGAACACACATCACACAGGCACAGCACACACATCACACAGGTACAGAACACACATCAGACAGATACAACACACACATCACACACACAGCACACACATCACACAGGTACAGAACACACATCACACAGGTACAGAACATACAGCACACACATCACACAGGGACACAGCACACACATGACACAGGCACAGAACACACATCACACAGGCACAGCACACACACACAGGGACACAGCACACACATCACAGGCACAGAACACACATCACACAGGCACAGCACACACACACACACAGGTACACAGCACACACATCGCACAGGCACAGAACACACATCACACAGGCACAGCACACACATCACACAGGTACAGAACACACATCAGACAGATACAACGCACACATCACACACACAGCACACACATCACACAGGTACAGAACACACAGCACAAAGGCACAGAACACACATCACACAGGTACAGAACACACAGCACACACATCACACAGGTACAGCACACACATCACACAGGTACAGCACGCACATCAAAAAGGCACAGCACACACATCACACAGGTACAGAACACACATCACACAGGTACAGCACACACATCACACAGGCACAGCACACACATCACACAGGCACAGCCCACACATCACACAAGCACAGCCCACACATTATACAGGCACAGTGCACATATCACACAAGCACAGTGCACACAACGGACATGCACAGAGCACACATTACATGGGCACAGTGCACATAGCATACAAGTACAGTGCACACAGCCCACAGCACACACATCACACAAGCACAGTGCACACAGCACACAGGCACAGTGCACACGGCATACAAGCACAGTGCACACAGCACAGTGCACACATCACACAGGCACAAATCACACAGCACACAGGTTCAGCACACACATCACATGGGCACAGAGCACACAGCTGCAGCACACACATCACACAGGCACAGCTCACACATCACACAGCACACACATCACACAGTTGCAGTGCATACATCCCACATGTACAGCACACACATCACACAGGCACAGCACACACAACACACGCATCCCACAGGTACAGCACAGATTACACAGGCACAGCACACACATCACACAGGTGCAGCGCACACATCACACAGGCACAGCATATACATCACACATCACATCACGCAGGCACAGTGCACACATCACACAGCCACAGTACACACATCACACAGGCACAGCACACACAATACACAGGCATAGCACACATCACACAGATACAACACACACATCACACAGGAACAGCACACATCACACAAGGTACAACACACACATCACACAGCCACAGCACACACATCACACAGCCACAGCACACACATCACACAGGCACATCCCACACATTAAACAGGCATAGCACACATCACACAGATACAACACACACATTACACAGGCATAGCACACACATCACATAGGCACAGCACACACATCACTCAGCCACAGCACACACATCACACGGGCACATCCCACACATTACACAGGCATAGCACACACATCACACAGGCACAGCACACACATCACACAGCCACAGCACACACATCACACAGGCACAGCACACACATCACACAGGTATAACACACACACATTACACAGGCATAGCACACACATCACATAGGCACAGCACACACATCACTCAGCCACAGCACACACATCACACGGGCACATCCCACACATTACACAGGCATAGCACACACATCACACAGGCACAGCACACACATCACACAGCCACAGCACACACATCACACAGGCACAGCACACACATCACACAGGTATAACACAACACATTACACAGGCATAGCACACACATCACATAGGCACAGCACACACATCACACAGCCACAGCACACACATCACACACATCAGACACATCACACACATATGTGAGTGCTGGTGGTACTGGATTATGGAAGTTAATGTTAGTGGCCCTGGATTACGTATATGATTGCTTGTAGTCCTGTGTGATAGTCTTAAGTTATGCATCAGAGCACAAGTTCTATATTCACAGTGATACAATATCAAAAACAGCAGTGATCAGATTTTCCCCAAAAATCAATCACCAATGACAACGTTTCACATAAACAGTAGTCAGTGTATCACAATCTGGTGGATTTCCCTCCACTTGGCTTTGCCAAAAATAAAAAAACTGAAGAATGTGAACACGTGACGTCCATTCTGCAGATTTAACGTCTCCTTAGTTCCTGATACTTTACATTCTCTTTGCTGTAATTATCTTTCACATCTATGAATGTGTCAATCAACGTTTACTGAACCAATGTAACGAACGTTCTCATCTCAGTCAGTGCAGAGTCCGGACATAGAGCAAACACTTCTACAAAGAGAGCACCAAGGACCCAGGTACGTAGAGATAGAGGATACCCTCCATGTTATGGGGTTTATTCAAATATTCTGTCTACTCCTTAGGCCCTGTGCAGACGGTGCATTATTGATGCACATACTGTTAGACTCCATATTTCCAATTTTTGGATCATGATGATGACTTGACCATAGGGGCCCCACTGCAAGACCTGAACCTCCATACAATACTGGAGCCAAATGTTATATATTGAAGTCAAAGAACGTCCTTCCAGGAGCACCACCAAAACCTTGACCCACTTTAATGTGGCATATGGAACAGGGAAATGTGTTGGTTGGGACATCAAACTATGTCCCTCTCCTCATCTGTCAGCTTTCCAAATCAATAATAATAACCGGTGTCCTGAGACAAATAACCCCACTTGACTCGGGTGCAAGTATCTAAGTTTACTAGGAAGCACATAAAGTTATACAGTGGAAACCCCAGAATAAGATCATTCATTCATTGGTTACAAAATATTAAACTAATTATTGGTCATTGGATTATGCAAATCTATTCTAAAAACATATGTATCCTTGTACCTTCCATAATTTAGTATTATTGACATTTATTGACCCATCACATCCCTTCATTATCTTGTGTTATGGAACATCTTCCCTTGTTACTAAAACATTCTAAACACTGGCTTCACTCCCAGACTCTGTAACCTTCACCATTGATTTACATACATTCTATAACTCGCAGAAAGCAATAATTGATATGAAATGCACTACTAATTCTTCTGAAAGGCAAGCACTTAAAGGGATACATATATGCTATATGTCGCCAACCCACATAATGGAATAATTGCCCGAAGTCTTTCTTCAAGCCTGCAAATATGTTATATGTGCAATACACTATAGGATAAAGGCACATTTTTAAATTTTTGGATATTTTCATATATTAATTTCCAAAATAGTTCCCCCCTGAACATATACAAAAGATCTTACCTTAATTCTTTGGCCCTAGGCAGACGTCCTGTCGGGAAAGGGAATGGATTTCTTCACCAGTTGTGAGGAAAACCCCTTTGTAGCTGGACTTGGGCGCAGTCAAGCCTAATCTGACCCTACTCTACCCATAGTATGTATTAGCGGTGACTGTTAATCCAATGTGTTACATCAGTCCTGCATCGATGGCTGTTATATCCCATGTGTTATACAGACTGTGGACAATCTCTGCATTTTTTGGGTGTTTTTGGATCAATGGTGAAAGGACTGAGAAACAGGATGAAAACTCATACAAGATCCAACTTGGGAATGTCGACCATTGGGGACGTCTTTTTGTGTATAGGCTTGATGGCTTGCATTCTAAATATATATATGAATAAATGAGGCTTCAAAGGTGATATATGTTTCCTGGTTAATGGGGTTTTCCAACTTTAACATCAAGGAATGTATCTCCCGTAGTGACGTTTCCTTCTTCTAATGAACGCCAACTTGACACCATGTTCTTTTTTGTAGCTCAGTATCGGTGTTGGACCTTTTCTTCTCAGAATTTTCCTTATTTTCTGGGCTCTTGTATGAGACTGAGCTCCTTTTAGCTGCAGTACCAGGCATAACCCTAAGCATATGTATGGTGCTGTGCCTGGTCAGACTATGAGGATTACATGGTGCTGTCTACAAACCTCTTAGGGCCCTTTCACATCAGCGTTTTTCGTAATTCGCGGCAGATGCGGTGAAAAAAACCGCATCTGCCGCGTTTGCCGCATAAACCGTTCCACTTGCGGCGCGGTTGCGGTTTTTCCCATACAAAGTATAGGGGGACTTGCGGCAGATGCGGCAAGTGCGGTCAGCCGTGGTTTTTTTTCGCTGCCGCACCTGCCGCAAGTGCAAAACCGCACTTGCCGCATCTGCCGCAAGTCCCCTATACTTTGTATGGGAAAAACCGCAACCGCGCCGCAAGTGGAACGGTTTATGCGGCAAACGCGGCAGATGCGGTTTTTTCACCGCATCTGCCGCGAATTACGAAAAACGCTGATGTGAAAGGGCCCTTATTCAGTTAATTAGGGGGGGACCAAAATCTAGGAGAGATGTCAGACCTCAAGCTATCTGATACAAATATGTGCCTGTGTGCAGTATATATATATAGTATATGTTATTATTATTAATATTATTTATTTATATAGCACTATTAATTCCATGGTGCTGTACATAAGGAGGGGTTACACACAAAATTATAGATATAGATTACACTGAACACATTAGCAATGACAGACTGGTACAGAGGGGAGACCCTGCCCTCATGGGCTTACATTCTACAGGGCAATGGGGAGGAGACAATAGGTCAGGGGTGCAGCAGATCCGCTGTTGGTGAGGTGGTGGCTCCAGTGTGGTGAGGCGACAGCTCCGGTGGAGGTGAGGCACCAGATCTGGTGGTGGTGAGGCAGCTGCTCTGATTGTGGTGAGGCAGTAGCTCTGGTGGTGGTGAGGCGACAGCTCTGGTGGTGGTAAGACACCAGCTCCGGTGGAAGTGAGGCGACAGCTCCGGTGGAAGTGAGGCAGCTGCTCTGATGGTGGTGAGGTTGAGGTAGCAGCTCCGGTGGTGCTGAGCCGCTAGCTCTGGTGTCAGGTGAGGCGACAGCTCCGGTAGTGCTTAGCCGCAGCTCTGGTGGAGGTGAGGCGACAGCTCCAGTGGTGGTGAGGTGCCAGCTCTGGTGGAGGTGAGGCGACAGCTCCAGTGGTGGTGAGGTGCCAGCTCTGGTGGAGGTGAGGCGACAGCTCCAGTGGTGGTGAGGTGCCAGCTCTGATGGAGGTGAGGCGACAGCTCCAGTGGTGGTGAGGTGCCAGCTCTGGTGGAGGTGAGGCGACAGCTGCAGTGGTGGTGAGGTGCCAGCTCTGGTGGAGGTGAGGCGACAGCTCCAGTGGTGGTGAGGTAGCAGCTCCAGTGGTGGTGAGGTGCAAGCTCTGATGGAGGTGAGGCGACAGCTCCAGTGGTGGTGAGGTGCCAGCTCTGGTGGAGGTGAGGCGACAGCTCCAGTGGTGGTGAGGTGCCAGCTCTGATGGAGGTGAGGCGACAGCTCCTGTGGTGGTGAGGTGCCAGCTCTGGTGGAGGTGAGGCGACAGCTGCAGTGGTAGTGAGGTGCCAGCTCTGGTGGAGGTGAGGCGACAGCTCCAGTTGTGGTGAGGTAGCAGCTCCAGTGGTAGTAACATAGTAACATAGTAACAAAGTTTTTAAGGTTGAAGGAAGACTTTAAGTCCATCTAGTTCACCCCATAGCCTAACATGATCCAGAGGAAGGCAAAAAAAACCATGTGGCAACACTAAGCTCCACATTGGGGAAAAAATTCCTTCCTGACTCCACATACGACAACCAGACTAGTTCCCTGGATCAACGTCCTATCAAAGAATCTAGTATATATAACTGGTAATATTATAGTTTTCAAGAAAGGCATCCAGGCCCTTCTTAAATGTTAGTAGTGACTCCCTCATTACACCATCATGTGGAGAGAGTTCCATAGTCTCACTGCTCTTACAGTAAAGGTGAGGCAGCAGTTCCGGTGTTGGTGAGGCAGCAGTTCCAGTGTTGGTGAGGCAGCAGTTCCAGTGTTGGTGAGGCAGCAGTTCCGGTGGTGGTGAGGTGGCAGCTCTGGTGGTGGTGAGGCGGCAGCTCCAGTGATGGTGAGTCACTAGCTCCTGTAGTAGTGAAGTGGCAGCTCCAGTAGTGGTGAGATGACAGCTCTGGTGGTGCTGAGGTGGCAGCTTCAGTAGTGGTGAGGCGGCAGCTCCGGTAGTGGTGAGGTGGCAGTTTTGGTAGTGGTGAGGCAGTAGCTCCAGTAGTGGTGTAACAGCATCTCTGGTGGTAGTGAGGCAGGAGCTCCGGTAGTGGTGAGGCGGCAGCTCCAGTAGTGGTGAGGCAGCAGCTCCGGTGGGAGTGAGGTGGCAGCTCCGGTGATGGAGAGGTAGCCGCTCCGGTGGTGGAGGGGCGCCAGCTCTGGTGGCAGTAGGGTCATTGCAAGCTGTAAGCTTTCCTAAAGAGATGGGTCTTCAGGTTCCATCTGATGGACCCGAGCGTGGCTGATAATTGGACTTGTTGGGGTGTAGAATTCCAGAGGATGGGGGATATTCAGAGGAAATCTTGGAGGCTGTTGGGTGACGAATGAATAGGAGGAGAGGAGGACGTCTTGGGAGGATTGAAGATTGCGTGAGGGAAGATATTGGGGAATTTTCGGAGATATAGGGAGGGGACAGGTTTTGGACGGCTGCGTAGGTCAGTATTAGTAGTTCGAACTGGATTGTGACATATATGTCGTATATGACATGTGTACCGATTTACTTTAACTTTAACATCGTACACTAATATTAACTCCTCCATCACTCCGAGATGTTATCTATGATCTTTTAAGGAACTCTACCACACTAGGGATATGGAAGAAACGCTATCACAAAACCGTACACCTCCCAGTGTAACCAATGTAACATGTTCTGAATATTGGGGCAGGGGATGGCAGATGGGAAATCATATGACGGTCACTGGGATTGGGCAGACGGATTCCAATTTTTTCTATTACCCTTGATAAAAGACCAAGGCGAGGCCGGTGTCTGAGCCCCAGGTGGATGAGCAAAGAGTAGCTGGGTGAGCTGGAACTAATTTCATATACAACTGGTATTAACCCTTACAGACTTCTTTCTTTTTATAAACAGATC
This sequence comes from Allobates femoralis, assembly GCA_033576535.1. Classification (NCBI taxonomy): domain Eukaryota; kingdom Metazoa; phylum Chordata; class Amphibia; order Anura; family Aromobatidae; genus Allobates; species Allobates femoralis. The sequence continues at coordinate 57,114,902 of JARQOC010000009.1, forward strand.
GCACGGCAGTGATGCAACATGGCGCACAACGTTCTGAGCATTGCTATCCTTCTCGCCGGTGAGTCATTGCTCTTTATGGAACATCTCATTCTTCTGGTTTTATAATGATTGACATCTATTGGGTGGCACAAAAACACAGGTCCAGTCTTCTTGTATGAATTTGATATAGAGGTGTATCTGGGTGGCTCAGATGGTGAGTTGGACTTGATAAGATTTATCTTTGGATTAGCAGCACGGACCAAAGGTACCGGTGCAGTGAAATGCAACAGAGATGTGGAACAGCAGAGCTGGGCAGAGGCGTAACTACAACAGGTGCAGGGGTTGTGATCACACTCGGGTCCCAAAAATTGTCCTTTGTCTATTAAAGATTTGCAATAATTTGGGGGCCCGGTTGGAACTTTTGTATCAAGCCCATGAGCTTCAAGTTACGGCACTGGAGCTGGCTTGCAGGAGCAGCACTGAGCAGTGGACTTGAATATGCGAGACAGCACGTAGAATGGACTGGAATATTTTGCTGGATACCCTGTACTGTACATGAAGCAGTGGATCTCAGTGTGGGGACGGGTACCTTGAAAAAGCCTTTAGAATGGTAAAGTTTAGTATGCAAAATATGAAATGAATTAAGGCTCATGGGCCATGACGCAAAAGCTCCAACCGGGGCCCCCAATTATTGCAAATCTTCAATAGCAATTAGTCTTTTTCCATGGGCCAACGGGACTTTTGGGGCCCCCTAGGTTCCAGGCTCGGGTGCGTTGCAACAGGTGCACCTATTGTAGTTACAGCCTTGGTGCTGGTACACTGTACAATACATGAAGCAGTGGATCTGAGTGTGCGGACAGGTACCCTTGAAAAAGCACTTTGAATGAAAGTGTACGTATGCCAAAGGCAATGGCGTAACTTGAGGTCATGGGCCATGATGCAAAAGCTCACGGCCCCATTATCTGTATATCTTTAATAGCAATAGCCTTCTCTATCCAACAGCCCGTGTGCGGTTGCAACGGGTGCACCTATTGAGTACGGCCTGGTCTGGATAACCCCGCACAATACATGAAGCAGTGGATCTGAGTGTGTAGACAGATACTTTAACAAAGGCCATTTGAAATAGTAAAGTTAAGTATGCAGACAGGCGCACCAGAACAGCAGAGCTGAGTGTGCGGAAGATATAAAGCAGACACCAACTATTGAACAGAGTTGGGTTTGCCTATTGGCAACTAAGTCCAGAAAGTACCTGAATACTCTGGCAGCTCTCCACTGCCTGAGCCGACCTACGGCCTATGCAGGAGTGCGCACTGCAACGGGGATCTGACCATTGGGAAGAAGGAACCGAGTCCAGCTCTGAAACCAGGACTCCTGAGTATCAGCTGTCTGTCACCAACTGGTCTCTGGACCAAAATTACTAGAAATGCACACGACGCTTGCCAGAAGGCGATGAGCCCAGGGCTAAACATGATATTTACTGGGAATTTCCTTTTCAACATGTAAATCACTCAGAGAGATTCAAGAATGAAGCCAGAAATGTGGAGCGACCGGATTGTGCCTGAGATAAGACGGATATAACGTATCACGCAGGGTTATATGTGCCGGTCTATCAGACACAGGGTTATATGTGCCGGTCTATCAGACACAGGGTTATATGTGCCGGTCTATCAGAAAGGTTATATATGCCGTCATCAGACACAGGTTTATCGTCTATCAACACAGGTTATATGCCAGTCTATCAAGATGATCAGATCATTAACACACTATGATTTCTCATATTAAAGTAATTATTTAATTATTATTTGCCAGGGGGCAATAGAGTGGCTCAGTGGTTAGAATCAATGGTGCTCTATAAATATAATAATAATAATAATAATTTAATAAAAATAGTAGTAACAGATGCTAAAAAATATAATGGAAGTAATAAAATTCTGAATAATAATAATGCTTAAAATTATTTTTAGCAGTAACAATAGTAATGACAGGCGTAGTGGTTTGTAGTAGAGGTAGTAAGATTATAAGTAGTATTTGGAGTTGTTATAGAAGAAATGGTAGTAATGATAGTAGTCAGATTGGATATAGTAATAGTAGTAGTAGTAATAGGAGCAATAATCGGTGTAAGGAGTATAAGTAGTAGTAGCAGTTGGAGGAGTATTATCAGTAATACTCATAGTGTCAGTAGGAGTAGTACTAGATGTAGGAAACAAGGAATAGACACAGCAGTATAAGTAATTGTGGTAGTTGGAGTAGTAATAGATTAGAGTAGTAGAAGGAGGAGACATAGTATTAGTTGGAGTGAGTAGTAGGAGAAGTAAGAGTGGGATTAGTGGTAGGAGGAGGATGAAAAAAGTAGAATTAGTAATGGTAGAAGTAGTAATAGTATTAGAAGTAACAGCAGTGGTTGTAGTAGTAGAACCAGGAGAGTAGTACAGCAACAGCCATGGTTGTAGTAGTAGTATTAATCATAAAGACAGTAACAGCAGTGGTAGTAGTAGAAGTAGATAGTAGTATATAGTATAGCAATAACAGAAATGTTGTTGTAGTAGAAGTAGTGAGTATAGTAATAGTAGTAGTACAGAACAGCGGGTTGTAGTAGTAGTATATGTATAGAGCAGTAACAGCAGTGGTTTAGTAGTAGAAGAGGAGTAGTAGTAAGCAACAGCCATGGTTTAGTAGTAGTAGAATCGAATAAAACAGACAGCAGTGGTTGTAGTAGTAGAAGAAGGAGTAGTAGTAATAGTAGTAGTAGCAGTAACAGCAATGGTTGTTGTAGTAGGAAGTAGTTGTAATATAGTAGTAGCAGTAACAGCCGTGGTTGTATAGTAAGTAATCGTAATAGAAGCAGTAACAGCAGTGGTTGTGTAGTAGAATAGAGTAATAGTAGCAGTAACAGCAGTGGTGTAGAAGTAGAGTAGTAGTAATAGTAGTATTAGTAGTATTAGCACAGAAGGTCTCATAGCAGTAGGAGTAGAAGGAGAAAGCACAATAGCAGTGGTAGTAATAGAAGAAGTAGTATTAGCAGCAGTTGTTATAGTTGCAGTAGGACAAATAAGAGGAGTATAGTAATACGTAGTAGTAGCATCAGTAATAGCAGTGGTTGTAGTAGTAGAAGTAGGAGTTAAAAGTAGAGTAGTAGATAGCAGCAGAAGGCTCATAGTAGTAGAGTAGAAGGAAGCAGCAATAGCATGTAGTAAAAGAAGTAGTATTAGCAGCAGTTTAGTTGCAGTAGGACAATAAAGGAGTAGTAGTATATGTAGCAGCAGTAATAGCATGTTAGCAGTAGCTATAGGAGTAATAGAAGTAGAGGATAGTAGTATTAGTAGTACTATAAGACAATGTAGTAAGTATAGAAGTGAAACAGAGTAGTATGTATAGTAGAGTAGTAGCAGCTGTAAGAGTAGTAGTAGCAGTAATAGTAGTAGCTGTTGTAGCCTTAAGAGTAGTAATGGAAGGAGTAAGAGTATAAATAATTGTAGCAGTATAGGAAATTTTTATTATTATTTATGGAGCACCATTGATTCCTATTTCTGTACATGAGAAGGAGAACTTGGATGGGTACAGAAGGGGAGAGGACCAGGGGTGTAACTACAAACAGGTGCAGGGGTTGTGATTGCACCGGGCCCTGGCAGCCTAGGGGGCCCCAAAAGTCCCTTTGGCCAATAGAATAAGACTAATACTATTAAAGATTTGCAATCATTTGGGGCCCCATTGGAGCTTTACATCGGGGCCCATGGGCCAAAGTTACGCCACTGGAGAGGACCCTGCCATGGCGTGTATACAGTAATAGGAGCAGTAGTAGTAGGATTTGCATTAGTATTAGTAGAAGTATTATCATTATAGGTTTACACAATTGATTCACACATCACTAACTCATCATCGTTGTAACTTTCTTCTCTTGTGCGCTGTTTCCGTCCTCAGTTTCCGCTGACTCCGGCGGCGCTCAGACGTCCCCTCCAGGTATTTCTATTTTCCATTGATTTTCGGGTGTCCTCCAGTGTGACTGTATATTGTGAATGTTTCACCTATGGGGATGCGGTTTCTTCCTTGCAGATCTTCTCTATCCGTACGGACAGGACCGGGATTACTCCTTACCGCACTCGGATGATGGAGAGCCGCCGCTAATACAACTGGATGTTGCTCTTCCGTTATTTGGAAATGTTTACCGCTCCCTGTATGTGAGTATATAACACCTGAGGCGGCAGGAGATGGACGCACCGGGGACGGCAAATTCACACTGGGCTCCTTGATCGGTGCTTGAAACCCAAATCCCCATGTATGACCCCTACAGAGATCCCCCCAAGTCCTCACTGTCAAACAGCTAGCAAAGTAATCCATTGTATACAGCACTGTCAGCAGAGTGTCCCCTTATAATCAGTGTCAGAGAGTATCCCCTCATGTCAGAGTTAGTGGTAAGTGGATGTGGGAATGGGAAGCAGGATAGCAAACTAGATGGCCAATCTGGCCCTGGTCTGGGATCCGTTGCTAGTCTTGTACCAGAGGTTCCTCTGCTGGTGAGGAGGTCTGGGCCTACAACCTATCCTTGCTCTTCATCAGCCTTGTTCTACACTCCCTCCACCTCCACCCACCACAGATCAGGTGACGTCTTCCCAGCTCACAGGTAAAGCCAGAGTGAACTCTATAATGGGCCATCTCTGGGAGGTACAAATGATTCTGGAAGTTAGCTATTTCTAGTTTTTGTCCATATCTTTGGCTTGAGAGTCACAGGCCATAGACACTAGCATCGTCTTACTGCTTACGATTTTATGTTTTTGATTGAGCCTAAACATGATATCTCTGTGACTATCTAATGAGCAGAAATTCATTTTCTAGGTTTGTGACAACCCTCAATGCAGCAAAACTCTGCCATCGTACCCCTAGTCGCGTGGACTCTGAAAATATAATTTATGTTATTCTGGTTCTACTGGAGTACACGAACTCTAACTTAATATATTTTGAGGGAGTGAACAAAGGCTTACATGTGCTCTTTCCCTGCAAACGTTATCTGATGCAGCAATAAACCGCAATCCAGGCTTGCTAATTGATTGAAGGGAGAGAGGAGTGATAGAGTGGGGAAGACAAAGAAAGTGTCCTGTAGAAACATGAAGGAGGTGGAGTAGATTCTTAGCTCTAGGATAGTGAGAAAACATATTTTAGTGTATTTTCCTGACAACCTTCATGACAGATTCTAGGTCGGGTTAGAACTAAAACAGTCTACAAGACTCCATAGCACTACACTAGCCATCTTGTAGACCATCATACCTTGTACATTGTGATGCAAAATTCTCAATATTTTTGCTTTCCTTTGAACTCAACAGGTGGACAACAATGGATTACTAGAATTCAACTCTTTCACTGATGAATTCACCCCTCAAAGTCTCCCATTTGCTCCTGGGATCCCCTTTATAGCTCCGTACTGGGCGGATGTGGACATCTCTAATGCCGGGAACATCTATTATAACCAGAGCAGAGAAGAACAGGTTCTCCTCCGGGCAACATCCGACATTACAAAGTACTTTGGCCCCATGGGATTCACAGCTCAGTGGGTGTTCACTGCAACATGGGACCGAGTCCCCTATTATGGGTCTACATCAGACAAGGTATTTACTGTCTCGTATGGGGTACTAAGAGGGATAATAGTTGTCAATTTTGGGGTTTCAAAAATTTGGATTCATTGTCATCACATTTCAACATTTCATAGACTATTATCTATGCAATGTGACGACAACGGAGGTTAAAATTCCTGAATCCAAATTTTTCAAACCTCAAAATTGACAATTTTACAATAGTTAATTACAAGTAATTACAGGAACCACGATGCATGAAAAGGACTGTAATATTAACTAACTGTAATGGATAACTTAGGAATCTTTTTGCGTGAGACAATGACACACTGAGGCTTGATTTAAAGTCAAAGTTTGTATCAAGCACCCGTGAAACAAAACAGGAGCATAGTCTAAATGCAGCACAACAAAAGTTCAATGCAGTGAAGTTCAACAAAGTAAAACTGCAGTGGTGGCATTTGAGGACCATGTAAAGATCAGGTGAGGACCATGTAAAGGTCAGGTGAGGACCATGTAAAGGTCAGGTGAGGAACATGTAAAGTCAGGTGAGGACCATGTAAAGATCAGGTGAGGACCATGTAAAGGTCAGGTGAGGACTATGTAAAGATCAGGTGAGGACATGTAAAGATCAGGTGAGGACCATGTAAAGATCAGGTGAGGACCATGTAAAGGTCAGGTGAGGACCATGTAAAGATCAGGTGAGGACATGTAAAGGTCAGGTGAGGACCATGTAAAGTCAGGTGAGGAACATGTAAAGGTCAGGTGAGGACCATGTAAAGATCAGGTGAGGAACATGTAAAGGTCAGGTGAGGACCATGTAAAGATCAGGTGAGGACCATGTAAAGATCAGGTGACGACCATGTAAAGATCAGGTGAGGAACCATGTAAAGATCAGGCGAGGACCATGTAAAGATCAGGCGAGGACCATGTAAAGATCAGGCTGAGGACCATGTAAAGATCAGGTAAGGACCATGTAAAGATCAGGTGAGGACCATGTAAAGATCAGGTAAGGACCATGTAAAGATCAGGCGAGGAACATATAAAGATCAGGTGAGGAACATGTAAAGATCAGGTGAGGAACATGTAAAGGTCAGGTGAGGACCATGTAAAGATCAGATGAGGACCATGTAAAGATCAGGTGAGGACCATGTAAAGGTCAGGTGAGGACCATGTAAAGGTCAGGTGAGGACCATGTAAAGATCAGGTGAGGACCATGTAAAGATCAGGTGAGGACCATGTAAAGGTCAGGTGAGGACCATGTAAAGATCAGGTGAGGACCATGTAAATGTCAGGTGAGGACCATGTAAAGGTCAGGTGAGGACCATGTAAAGATCAGGTGAGGACCATGTAAAGATCAGGTGAGGACCATGTAAAGGTCAGGTGAGGACCATGTAAAGGTCAGGTGAGGACCATGTAAAGGTCAGGTGAGGACCATGTAAGGATCAGGTGAGGAACATGTAAAGGTCAGGTGAGGAACATGTAAGGATCAGGTGAGGAACATGTAAAGGTCAGGTGAGGAACATGTAAAGGTCAGGTGAGGAACATGTAAAGATCAGATGAGAACCATGTAAAGATCAGGTGAGGACCATGTAAAGATCAGATGAGAACCATGTAAAGATCAGGTGAGGACCATGTAAAGGTCAAGTGAGGACCATGTAAAGATCAGGTGAGGACCATGTAAAGATCAGGTGAGGACCATGTAAAGGTCAGGTGAGGACCATGTAAAGGTCAGGTGAGGACCATGTAAAGGTCAGGTGAGGACCATGTAAGGATCAGGTGAGGACCATGTAAAGATCAGGTGAGGACCATGTAAAGATCAGGTGAGGACCATGTAAAGATCAGGTGAGGACCATGTAAAGATCAGGTGAGGACCATGTAAAGATCAGGTGAGGACCATGTAAAGATCAGGTGAGGACCATGTAAAGATCAGGTGAGGACCATGTAAAGATCAGCTGAGGACCATGTAAAGATCAGGTGAGGACCATGTAAAGATCAGGTGAGGACCATGTAAAGATCAGGTGAGGACCATGTAAAGATCAGGTGAGGAACATGTAAAGATCAGGTGAGGAACATGGTAGGGTCACACCAACTTTCCTTTGCATAAGGAGCTAGAAATGGGTAAAGATGTAGCAGATCATTACCAATGACAAGTGTACGGCGTCTGTAAGGACCATGGTAGGGTCATGTCACACTTCCCTTCTATAAGGCCCAGAGTGGGTTTAGACCTTCTCCTATAAGATCCTATGGGTCCCTGCTCTTTGGTACTAAATAACTTGCATTGGGTCCCCTTTTGGTCAGATAAAAGAATGCATAGACACTAGTACATCGGCCCTCACATCTTCCATGGCTGTAATATATATAATATATGATGTAATACAGGTGATGAGTTACCCGATGGTTTGGAGTATGAGGATCCTTAGTAAACTTTACCATCTCTAAATTAATCCAAGATATGATTTTCACAGGTTAACACATTCCAGGCCGTTCTATGCACAGATGGCGTTTCGACATTTGTTATGTTCAATTATGCTACTATCACATGGACTACCGGCATCGGGAGTGGGGGTGATAGCGCACTTGGCCTTGGCGGTGTACCAGCTCTGGTAAGATTTTCTTACTATGAATATTAGTATATTTTATAGAAATTTTGAAGGTTATGCCATGAAAACATTTAGCACATATCCATGATCACCAATGACTGACCCCTATCTATCCCAAGAATAATGGCGCCATGCTTTCCTGTCTGAATGGAGAGTAATGAGCATGTGCGACCACCAATCGTAAGGGGAGGGATTGAAGTAGTGGCCGCACATGCTCACTACTGCTCCATTCTCATGATCCATTGGGTCTCAGCAAGACTTTCACCACCTTGCGAAGGGAGTCACATGTAGCAGTCTCTAGCATAATGGTCTCTCTCAGTTTGGAGACTTGTGACTGATTTGGGGCCTCTGTCTCATTCCTGTATTGAGAATTCATATTAAACATTGTTTCTTTTCTTTGGCAGTGTTGGAGTTAGTGCCAGTTTCTGTTGCTAGTAAACTCCCTAGTTCTTTTCCCAGGTGTGGCTATTTTGTGATCACTCCCATCTCCTTTATATGGTCAAACTAGATGGGAGCCCGATGTTATCACATTGGGTGGGCAGTGACATCATGATGAAGGGGGGCTCTATGGCACTGGGGGCAGCATTCCCCTCTCCCACCTGTTTGGTCTCTCCCCTGCCCGCTGTTTTTCCCCCTCGCTCTTTGCCCCCCAGTGCTGCCTTGTCTCTGCTCCCCCAGTCCTGTGGGGTGACCATGGTGTGCGCTGAGTAAGTGCAGGGTTACCGTGGTGCGGGCTGAGGTAGTGTGGGGTGAGTGCGGGGTGACTGTGGTACAGGGTGATCATAGTGTGGGAAGACTGTGGTGCAGACTGAGTGCAGGATGACCGCAGTGCAGGGTGACTGTGGTGCGGGCTGAGTGCAGGGTGACTGTAGTGCTGGGTGACCGTGGTCCTGGCTGAGTGAAGGGGAAGTGCAGTCTAAATGAATGCAGGCTGACCATGGTGCGGACTGAGTGAGTGCGTGGTGACCATGGAGCAGGCTGAGTGCAGGGTGTCCGTGGTGTGGGCTGAGTGCAGGGTGAGTGCAGGCTGAGTGAGTGCAGGCTGAGTGAGGGCAGTGTCAGTGAAGGGGCAGAGTGAGTGCAGAATGAGTGAGTACAGGGTGAGTGTGTGCCGAGTGAGTGTAGGGTGAGTGCAGAATGAGTGAGTGCAGGCGGAGTGACTGCAGGGTGAGTGTGGTGTGACCGTGGTGTGGGGTGAGAGTGAGCTGCCCCTGCAGTACCTGGCTCCTGCTGCTGCTAATGCTCCTCCATCTGTTCTGCTCAAGATCCTGTGGTGATGTCATGATCATGTGACTTGGCTCCGCCCGTGATCATGACATCACCACAGGTACTGTAAGTCGGTCTCAGCTTATTAGCGGCGGGGGCAAGGGATGGCGGAGGCTGCGGCATCAGGTTAGTGGAGGGGACTGCATGGACTGGCCAGGGGTCATTGGGCGGGGGCTCACTGGGCAGGGGAGCAACAACAGCCATATTTCATACCATCACTTGGGTGTGGAAATATGGTGCTGGCAGAAGTGATATAGGCGGACATCCAGACGGAAGTGGAGGAGCCAACTCGTAATTATATTTAGAGATGATCCAGCATTCCTTGCTGGTGTTTGAACTCATTCCTGGCCTGGCTACCATGGGTGAAGGAGCTACTTTGGTGAAGCTGACTGTTGCAAAGTCGTCTACTGCCTTGGAGTGTTGCAGTAGGCATGAAGTTATTTGTTGTTCCCCTGTCTGTCTTTCCTTCACTACTTGTTGATTTTATTGCAGTGGTTGGGACTAGTGCTCCCGCCAGCCATCTCCCTATTGAGGGTTTACATCAGGGCCAATGAGTGACTAGATATCCTACTCGGCAATGGGGTGAAAGAACTCATATAGGGACGATAGGGAGAAGCGCAGCCGCAGGTGAGTGCAGGAGGTCTTCTTTCCCCTATTCCTACGAGCAGGATCCCCTGTTGTATCCCCCCAACCCCCAATCTTTCCCCAGTCTGTTGTTGTGGGTACTGGGCTAGATGTTGTTGGTCCGTGCGCCACTGTCGTGCATCGTGATCAGACACTCCCAGGCCTACGCCATGATAGTCTCAAAATCAATCAAGATCCTTTTTAATAAATGATAATGAATACACAATAACGTTCCCATGTGTTTGTGTTGTCTATAGGCGGGTCTGAACAGTGGAAGCAACGAAGGAAGCTTTATGATCACTAATTCACTGACTTCAGACATCGTCAATATATCCTCTACCAGTAATGTTGATGTCAGAGGTCGCTGGGCTTTCCAGATCGACCAATTGCATCCCGTCTTCCCGACAATCACCCCAGGTTGGTGCATAATAGAAAATGTGTGGAGGTAAAACTGCACGTAATCCAGTGTATAAATAAAGCACTACTTACAGAGAATATGTGATAAATTATTGTAATATCTGACAATGACGACCACTGTCTATATGGACATCGTAAAGGGCGGTACCTATAATGGACCCCTTCCAAAGTAAAGAACTCAAATGAAACAGCGGCTCTCAATCAGATAATTGGCCATACAATTGAGTGACTGGCGTGCAACACTACATTTCTCCTGTAGAGGGCGCTGTAGGGGAGGTAAATATGAACTCCAGGGGGATACAACTTTGTAAGCAAACGGTGTTCTGTAACTTAAAGTGTAGTGACTTTGCATTCTGCATACCACACTCTAATAAAATTCCATATTTTCTTCCAAGGTGTTCCTTCTAATTTTGTAGCAATATTTTTCTTTCACATTTTTTTCAGATATGACTACATCAACTACTACAACCGAACAAGAAACTACTACAACCACTGAAGCAACAACTACAGAAATAATAACCACTACACTTTTAGAAACAATGGCTCCGTATACAACAACAATTTCAGCTATGACTACATCAACTACTACAGTCTTACCAGAAACTACTACAACCATTGAAGCAACAACTACAGAAATAACCACTACACTTTTAGAAACAATGGCTCCATATACAACAACAATTTCAGCTATGACTACATCAGCTACTACATCCATACCAGAAACTACTACAACCACTGAAGCAGCAACTACCCCAATGAAAATGACTACACTTTTAGAAACAATGGCTCAAGATACAACAACAATTTCAACTATGACTACATCAGCTACTACAACCATACCAGAAACTACTACTACCACTGAAGCAGCATCTACACCAATGATAATGACTACACTTTTAGAAACAATGACTCCGGATACAACAACAATTTCAGCTATGACTACATCAACTACTACAGTCATACCAGAAACTACTACAACCATTGAAGCAACAACTACAGAAATAACCACTACACTTTTAGAAACAATGGCTCAAGATACAACAACAATTTCAACTATGACTACATCAGCTACTACAACCATACCAGAAACTACTACAACCACTGAAGCAGCAACTACACCAATGACAACCGCTACACTTTTAGAAACAATGACTCCAAATGCAACAGTCACAACCAGATTAGGAACAACAACAGAAACACAACCACCACCACCCACAGCAGAACCACAACCACCAACAACACCCACAACAGAACCACAACCAGCACCCACAACAGAACCACAACCACCACCCACAACAGAACCACAACCACCAACAACACCCACAACAGAACCACAACCAGCACCCACAACAGAACCACAACCACCAACAACACCCACAACAGAACCACAACCAGCACCCACAACAGAACCACAACCACCACCCACAACAGAACCACAACCACCAACAACACCCACAACAGAACCACAACCAGCACCCACAACAGAACCACAACCACCACCCACAACAGAACCACAACCACCAACAACACCCACAACAGAACCACAACCAGCACCCACAACAGAACCACAACCACCAACAACACCCACAACAGAACCACAACCAGCACCCACAACAGAACCACAACCACCACCCACAACAGAACCACAACCACCAACAACACCCACAACAGAACCACAACAGCACCCACAACAGAACCACAACCACCACCCACAACAGAACCACAACCACCACCCACAACAGAACCACAACCACCACCCACAACAGAACCACAGCCTGAACCTACATCAGCAGCCACAACAGAACCAGAGCCTGTACCTACAGTACAAGAGACAGCACCAACAACAGCAACAACCACAACTACTTCAGCAAATCCTGAGAAAGGTAAGACATGAAAAGATGCAGAAAATAATGACACTTGAAAAGGACGTGTCACCACATCAAAAATTGGAAGTTGTTGCTTTTATTTTATTCTTCCTACTCCTCTAATTATTATTTTTTTAATCCACCATACGGTTCCAGCTTTTTGGGCCTTTTTACTTGGTGCTGGTGTATGGTTGGTACAGCTAGTGTAGGGAGAGCTGCTGCTGAGTGAGGGACAGATTTTGGGTCTTTTAGTTAGTGTAGGCACAGGGATACAAAATCCATCAAAACAACAGTCCTTTTGAGGACTAATCAAGCTGTATACAGGCAGGGTATATAGCACACTACGGTGTACCACAAGAGGCTGTATACCAGTCAGCACTCTGAGGCCGGCGTACAGGCTTCTAATATCTGTCTATCCATTAAAACAACAGTCCTTCTAAGGATTAATTTAGCTGTATACAGTGAGGGTATACACTGTGTGCAGAATTATTAGGTAAGTTGTATTGTAGAGGATTATTTTTATTATTGATCCACAACTATGTTCTCAATCACCAAAAGACTCATAATTATCAAAGCTTAATATTTTTAGGAGTTGGAGGGGTTTTAGATTTGGCTCTTAGGAGGATATCTGTGTGTGCAGGTAACTATTACTGTGCTGAATTATTAGGCAACTTAATAAAAACCAAATCTATTCCCATCTCACTTGTTTATTTTCACCAGGTAAACCAATATAACTGCACAAAATGTAGAAATAAAATTTCTGACATGCAAAAACAAAACCCGAAAAAATGAGTGACCAATATCGCCCCCTTTCTTTATGATGACCCTCAGCAGCCTCCATCCATAGATTCTGTCAGTTGTTTGATCTGTTTACGATCCACATTGCATGCAGCAGCCACCACAGCCTCCAGACACTGTTCCCAGAGGTGTACTATTTTCCCTCCCAGACACTGTCCCCAGAGGTGTACTGTTTTCCCTCCAGACACTGTCCCCAGAGGTGTACTGTTTTCCCTCCCAGACACTGTTCCCCAGAGTGTACTGTTTTCCCTCCCAGACACTGTTCCCAGAGGTGTACTGTTTTCCCTCCCAGACACTGTCCCAGAGGTGTACTGTTTTCCCTCCCAGACACTGTCCCCAGAGGTGTGCCGTTTTCCCTCCCTGTAGATCTCACATTTTAGGAGGGACCACAGGTTCTCTGTGGGGTTCAGATCAGGTGAACAAGTAGGGCCATGTCATTATTTGTTCTTCTTTTAGACCTTTACTGGCCAGCCACGCTGTGGAGTAGTTGGATGCATGTGATGGAGCATTGTCCTGCATGAAAATCATGTTTTTCTTGAATGATACCGACTTCTTCCTGTACCACTGCTTGAAGAAGTTGTCTTCCAGAAACTGGCAGTAGGTCCGGGAGTTGAGCTTCACTCCATCCTCAACCGAAAAGTCCCACAAGTTGATCTTTGATGATCCCAGCCCATACCTGTACCCCCACCTCCACCTTGCTGGCGTCTGAGTTGGAGTGGAGCTCTCTGCCCTTTACTGATCCAGCCTCTGCCCATCCATCTGGCCACAAGAGTCCTCTCATCTCATCAGTCCATAAAACCTTTGATAAATCAGTCTTCAGATATTTCTTGGCCCGGTCTTGACGTTTTATCTTATGTTTCTTGTTCACAGGTGGTCGTTTTTCATCCTTCCTTACCTTGGCCATGTCCCTGAGTATGGCACACCTTGTGCTTTTTGATACTCCAGTAACGTTGCAGCTCTGAAATATGGCAAAACCGGTGGCAAATGGCATCTTGGCAGCTTCACGCTTCATTTTCCTCCATTCATGGGCAGTTATTTTGTGCCTTTTTGTCCTCACACTTCTTGCGACCCTGTTGGCTATTTGCCATGAAACACTTGATTATTTGGTGATCACGCACCAAACATTTGGCAATTTCCAGACTGCTGCCTCCCTCTGCAAGACATCTCACAATTGTGGACTGTTCAGAGCCGTCACATCTCTCATCTGACCCATTTTGCCTAAGGAAAGGCATTTGCCTAATAATTAAGCACACCATATATAGGGTGTTAATGTCATTACACCACACCCCTCCTCATTACAGAGATGCAATCACCTGATTTACTTCATTGGTAGTTGGCTCTCAGCCTATACAGCTTGGACTAGGACAACATGGATAAAAAGTATCATGTGATCACAATACTCATCTGCCTAATAATTCTGCCCACAGTGTATAGCACACCATTTAAAATGCGCAAGACTGGTGGCAAGGGACAAGGAAGTGGACGTGATGGTGATGGTGCATGCAGAGGCTGAGGCTGTGTGCAAGCTCGAATTGTGCCACAACAAAGACTCACATCTTCTCACCCGACCATCCTGTCCCAATTCATAGGCGACAGCAGCAATATACCACTATTAAATCCAGAGCAGTGTCAACAGGTTGTAAGGCTAGGGTCACACTTGCAGATTTTCCATGCGCTTTTGAGACTTGCGTTTTGTGAAAATGCATGCAAAAACGCATCCATAAGCTCCCATGCAAAAAATGCATGCCCCAATAGCAAAAACGCATGTCTGAGTGTACCATACGTTTTTGGGATGCTGGAAGCTCGTGCTGCATTTCTTCTGCGGTGTTGCTATCAGTGTGTCCAGAGTGGGAGATGAGGGTTCAATCCAACACAATGGGCAGCACTGTGAACACATTTTATAAGTGGTTATAAACTTGTAAATAACTCATGAGAGAATAAAGTTACGTTAAAACCAAGCACACCATTGTTTTTCTTATGAAATTCTCAATACGTTTGATGTGTCACATGACCCTCTTCCCATTGAAAAAAATAAAGTTGGATTCAACATGGCCGACTTCAAAATGGCCGCCATGGTCACCACCAATCTGGAAATGCTTTCTCCCTCCCATATACTAATGTGCCTCAAACAGGAAGTAGATATCTTCAAGCATTCCCATTTTATTTAGGTGCATCCACATAAATGGCCTGCCCTGTATATAATCGGTGCCTCCATTACCTTCTATGACCAAGCACAGCCGAGATCACCTCTGAAATCCCGGAAGTGCGAGTGTGACTGTGCTGACGTCACCGCGCATGCGCTTCTTCAGATGCACCTGGAAACATCACATTTCGCATTTCCGGGTGCGTCTGGAGAAGCGCATGCGCGGTGATGTCAGCACAGTCACACTCGCACTTCCGGGATTTCAGAGCGTGCGCTCGGCTGTGCTCGGTCATAGAAGGTAATGGGGGCACCGAGCGCAACCGAGCGCATGAGCAGGGCAACTATGCGTCTGTGCGCTTGCCTGCAAAAACCCCTAAATACCCCTGCGATTGCATTTGCGATAGCGCTGGGCAGGCAAAAACACAGGCGCATAGATGTGAACCGGCCTTTATGTATTGAATTGAAATGAAGTCACTTTTTGATGATCTTCTAAGTCATTGAGACGTTCCTGTTCTGTGTGACGGACGGCGTCTTGTTACATTTATAGATATTTCACTGCTGTTCTATGTTTGGTTTGATATTTACAGATAAGGTTCCCCCTGATGACTTTGTGGTCACTGGGATTTTATCTCCACCCAGGAACAATTTTACAATGTCTTTTACTTATTTTACCTCCCGAGCAGCAAATGACTAACAATAACACAAACATTCCATCTTCACAGTTCTATTCTATCCATACGGACCCCAATATGACAGTATGAGCCCAAAATGGGATGATGGAGGTCCTCCCTTCATAACTCTAAAATTCACACTACCTCTTTTTGGAAGCAGATATTCATCGTTTTATGTGAGTATGCCGGCTGTAAGATAAATAGATAGATAGATAGATAGATAGATAGATAGATAGATAGATAGATAGATAGATAGATAGATAGATAGATAAAAATGATTGATACATAAATTATAGATAAAAATGATGAAGATCAGGGGCGTAACTACAATAGGTGCAGGGGTTGCGATCGCACCCGGGCCCTGCAGCCTAGGGGGGCCCCAAAAGTCCCTTTGGCCCATAGAAAAAGACTAATATTATTAAAGATTTGCAATAATTGGGGGCCCCGTTGGAGCTTTCGCATCGGGGCCCTTGGGCCTGAAGTTACGCCACTGATGAAGATATAGATAATATGACACTGGTCACAAGTAATAACTAGTCTCAGAGAAGCAGAAAATAAACAGAAATAAATGGAAAGTAAACAATAACAATAATACTACTTACTGGTAGCAAAGGGAGGTCAAACAATCCGAGGTCAGGTCCAGGAAATGGCGCAGTACAACAAGGGGAGGTCAGAAGCAAAATCCAATTCAAGCCGAAGTCAGGAAACAAGGGGGACAATACAGAATACAGAGGAGCAGACAGAAAGAGGAGTCAGGTCACGATCAGAGGGTCAAGTCCAGGCAAGATAACTAAGTCAGGCAGGCTCTGGATCAGAGCACAGAGAGATCAAGTCCTACACAGCCAGAAGCAAGTGTACAATTGATACTGAGCAGAGCTGCAAGCTTGACTAAATAGAGGCCTAATCAATTGAGCTGAATTCAGGTGATTGAGGCACAGAGCCAGTCCAGGCTGACAGTCTCCACAAGCCTAGAACAAACAGAGGCAATGTGGAGATCATGACAGATTATGGATAGATAATAGGTATAGATAGATAGATAGATATAGATAGATGATAGGTAGATGAAAATACTAGATAGATTTTTAAAAAATATAGAAATAGATGATAGATAAAAATGATTAAAACATAGATAGATAGATAGATAGATAGATAGATAGATAGATAGATAATATTGCTCTTTTGTTACAGTATTTTGATATCTTTATTATTATTCCGTAGCTGAATAACAATGGAATCCTGACATCTAAGGATTTCTCACAATACACACCTCAGAAGTTTCCATTACCTAAGAAAATATGGATGATTGCTCCTTACTGGTGTGACGTGAACAATGAAATAGCCGGAGACATCTACTACCGGCAGAGCACGGACGCGGCGCTCCTGGCCCAGATCACATCCGATATTGATAGATATTTCCGGCACTTCAGCTTCAAACCTAGTTGGGCTTTCGTGGTGACCTGGAAGGACGTCACCTTCTATGGATCATTACTGAGACAGGTATTGTGTCTTTTACTCCCTAATGTTATTGTACTTTTACATTAATCAATTCTAGAACTTTTTCTTTTTTTTTTCTTTTTCTAAATATCACATGCCTGAATTCTGAGATAATAGGGATGGGTTTTAAAATATATTTTTTCTAAAATGATCAAATGTTGGAAAACAGTTGAGTAAAAAGAAAAAAGGATTAAAAAATGTAACTATTCAGTGATTCAATTATTAGTATTATAAAAAAATATTTTGTCTGAGTAATTAAATTAGCCTTATCTCGTCAGTCAACAACCTCGATCCAGTAAGTTGTCCTCATGTCACGTGCTGGCATTAGCCATATTTGCACACACAATGGATGGGTGGCAGTACTTGCACATTTCGACACCCAAACACGACGCCACCCAAAACTGACAGACACAGTGTCACCACTACTCCCGCTCAGCCTCACCCGGAAAAAAGAGCAGAAGCGTACCCCAACGCACGTGCTCACTTACTCACTTAAGATGGCGGTGGCCTGAGGAGGGGGACATGAATGCGCCAAGCACGTGCATGTGCAGTTTTTCATGGCGCTGCCATCTTTAGGCATCCAGGTGTCCAAAGATGGTGGCAGTATGACTGCCCAGAGAGAGCGCACAGCGGGGGGGAGTAGAGAGAACGCATAGCAGAGGGGCAGAGAGAGCACACAGCAGGGGGGGCAGAGAGAGCGCACAGCAGGGGGGCAGAGAGAGCGCACAGCAGGGGGGCAGAGAGAGCATACAGCACGGGGGCAGAGACCTAACAGTAGGGGTCAGGGAGAGTGCACAGCCGGGGGAGAGAGTAAATGTGTTGAGCCCCAGGCTTTGGGATACTCGGGTATCAGGCTACAAGGGGTTAACGCTCCTGAGTCACGGGGAGTGGTGGCCGCGCCTGATCCCGTGTCCTGGGGGACTTTTTGAAAAAGGGTATTATTTACAGGGAATTATATTTATAGTTGTCGTGACGCCACCTGTAGTTTCTGGTGAGGAGTCAGTCCGCCGGAGATAGATGGTAATGCGGCTTGGTTGGCAAAGTCCTCTACAGGTAGGGATGGACCTCCGGGGCAGCGTTCCTGTAAGGGGAACAAGTTCATGCAAAAAGGAAACACAAGCAGAGGCAAAGTCACCTTTCTCCCGGGTACTTTACTGTTGGTTGTAGCTGCAGCAGTTACAGTTAACAGTTCAGCACTTTGGATGTTACAAAGTCAGGAAGCTTAACAGGTGGCTGCAAGTGGATCCCAGGTGGTATGATGGAACCCTTGGTGTACCTTCGTTAACTAACCCGTGTCCGTTCTTCCCAGCTTTAGATCGATCTATACCCAGTAGCTCCGTGTAGGTAGTACTGGGTGACCCCTCCCTCATTAGTGAGGAAGCAGGTAGACCTCTCCGATGGCAGGGTGCTGCGGCTGATGAACAAGCCACAGCACCCAGTTGCCGACTGCAACTGGACTTGGCCGGTTCCTAGGGCCCGGCGTTCCCCTGGTTGGACTGGAGTATGGACGCTCCACGCTGAGGATCTCCCTTTTTCTGTAGGGCCGTACTTCTCTTGTCAGCCACCATCTTTCAGGACCTCCTCAAGAACCCTTCTTCTTTCCTCCGGTGCAGCTTGTAACCATCCCGGTGTGAACTTCCGCCTCATTCCACTTAGCTATCTTCCTAAAACCTCACCTCTTCCTCCATTCTTGGTTAGAGACCAAAAGGGCAAAGACCTCCTTGTTCCCCCTAGAGGTGAATTTGCTCCCTCCCGAGTCACCTCCCACCCTAAACTAATGTGGGAGTGCTGGGAATGGGTCCCACCCACCATCCTAGAATCGACCTGCAGCTGGAGCATCTGCACCTCTTTTGCGGGTGCAGTACCCCTCTGTGACACCTGCATTGGCGGGGCGCCACAAATGCACAGCCGGGGGGCAGAGACAGCGCACAGCATGGGGGGCAGAGAGAATACACAGCCGGGGGGGCAGAGAGAACACAGAGGAGGGGGCAGAGAGAACACATAGCAGGGGGACAGAGAGAGTGCACAGTAGGCGGGCAGAGAGACTGCACAGCAGGGGGGCAGAGAGAGCACAGAGGAGGGGGCAGAGAGAACACATAGCAGGGGGACAGAGAGAGTGCACAGTAGGCGGGCAGAGAGACTGCACAGCAGGGGGGCAGAGAGAGCACAGAGGAGGGGGCAGAGAGAACACATGGCAGGGGGACAGAGAGAGTGCACAGCCGGGGGGCAGAGAGAGCGCACAGCACGGGGGGGCAGAGAGAATACACAGCCAGGGGGCAGAGAGAGTGCACAGCAGGCGGACAGAGAGAATGCACAGCAGGGGGGGCAGAGAGAGTGCACAGCAGGGGGGCAGAGAGAGCGCACAGCAGGGGGGCAGAGAGCGCACAGCAGGGGGGCAGAGAGAGCACACAGCAGGGGGCAGAGAGAGCGCACAGCAGGGGGGGGGCAGAGAGAGTGCACAGCAGGGGGCAGAGAGAGCGCACAGCAGGGGGCAGAGAGAGCGCACAGCAGGGGGGCAGAGAGAGAGCACAGCAGGGGGGCAGAGAGAGCACACAGCAGGGGGGCAGAGAGAGCACACAGCACAGGGCAGGCAGAATACACAGTATGGGGGCAGAGAGCGCACAGTAAGGGGGCAGAGAGAGCGTACAGCTGGGGGCAGACAGAGTGCACAGCATGGAGGGCAGAGAGAAAGCACAGCCAGGGGGCAGAGAGAGTGCACAGCACAGGGGGCAGAGAGAACGCACAGCCGGGAGGCAAAGAGAGTGTACAGCATAGGGGCAGAGAGAACACATAGCAGGGGGCAGAGAGAGTGCATAGCCTGGAGGGCAGAGAGCACAAAGCTGGGGAGCAGAGAGAGTGCACAGCAGGAGGGCAGAAAGAACACAGCATGGAGGCAGAGAGAGTGTACAGCAGGCGGGCAGAGAGAGTGCACAGCATGGGGGGGCAGAGAGAACACACAGCCGGGGGGCAAAGAGAGTGTACAGCAGGGGGCAGAGAGAACACATAGCAGGAGGTGCAGAAAAGCACACAGCAGTGGGGGCAGAGAGAGCTCACAGCAGGGGGGCAGAGAGAACACATAGCATAAGTGCAGATAGAGTGTGTGTGGCGCGCCTCTGGCGGGACGCCACAGGGAGGTACTGCACCCCAAACAGAAGGTGTAGTATCTCTGTAGTCACGGATGAGGGAGGAAAATACAAAGTCTGCTCCTAAAACATGCCATAGGACACCTAAGCACTGGGGACTGGTATTCAGTAGGTTCCAGGGGGTGGAGCCTAGAGAGCGGGAGACATGAGTGACATTTTTTACACAAGTCAGTCAGACGGTGACAGAAGAGCAGAGAGGAC
The DNA here is from genome assembly GCA_033576535.1 of Allobates femoralis. Classification (NCBI taxonomy): domain Eukaryota; kingdom Metazoa; phylum Chordata; class Amphibia; order Anura; family Aromobatidae; genus Allobates; species Allobates femoralis. The sequence goes on from JARQOC010000009.1 coordinate 57,135,664, forward strand.
GGGTGCAGGGGACCCTGCGGTCGTGACAGGAGGGAACCTCTAAGGAGAGAGATGACCCAGACAAAGAAGGGGACACTCCAGGACTGGTTGGAGGCGGCTGGAGAGTCCAGGTCATCACCGGTATTCTGGAGCCAAGGTAGTTTGCTAGGTTCATCCCAAACTTCAGACCAGCACGTTGTGGGTCCTCATAAGGGAGCCATGACACCCACCAAGATCCTAACCGCAGGCCCATAGTTAGGTCCAAGACACCAAGAGATAATAGAAACTTAAGGTAACAGAGCTGGGGACTGGCAACCAGACTTAAGTGTGGGAGGACAGTGAGCCAAGAGCCTTTGGGAGTAGAGACCAAGAAAACTATTATAAAGACACCTCCGACAGACGCTGGAAAAGCCTCCAAAATCTGCGGCTACAACCCCCGGTGAATCAGAATGTACTGTGTACCTTATCCACCTGGTACCAGTAGAGAACTGTTTGAGCTAATCTGGTCTCTGCATAAATTATTCGTCCAGAAGGCCTCCACAGCATCATAGAAGCTGGGGATTATGACTCCTCTCATCGATTCCGCTGCCCTGAGGTAAAGCTCTGCCTGTGGGGAGCTGTACTACCAAAACTGCTTCTCCATCACCTCAGCGGCCGGCTGCAGCGCTGGTAACCACATTACCAGATACCACAGGTGGCGTCACGATTCCCTATCCCACAATTCCCCATCATCATCACCCCCATCAGCCAATTAAGTTCCCAGGGCATGGAACTGGGTCCGACCAGCCGTGATCCCTCCACCGAAGCCACCGCCCCGGTATCCGAGTAACCCCTTCCCTGCGGCCCGACTCATGTACAGCAGGGGTGCAGAGAGAACACATAGCAAGGGGCAGAGAGAGTGTACAGCAGGGGGGCAGAGAGAACACATAGCAGGGGGGCAGAGAGCCAGAGAGAGTGAATAATTTGGAACAGAGAGCACACAGGGGCACAGAGAGCGCACAGGGGCACAGAGAGTGCACAGGGGCACAGAGAGCACACAGGGGCACAGAGAGCGCACAGGGGCACAGAGAGCATACAGGGGCACAGAGAGCACACAGAGGCACAGAGAGCGCACAGGGGCACATAGAGTGCACAGGGGCACAGAGAGCGCACAGGGGCACAGATGGGGCACAGAGAGCGCACAGGTGCACAGAGAGCACACAGGGGCACAGAGAGCACACAGGGGCACAGAGAGCGCACAGGGGCACAGAGAGCGCACAGGGGCACAGAGCGCACAGGGGCACAGAGAGCGCACAGGGGCACAGAGAGCACACAGGGGCACAGAGAGTGCACAGGGGCACATAGAGCACGTAGGGGCACAGAGAGCGCACAGGGGACCAGAGAAATTGCACAGTGGGCACAGATAGGGCATTCAGGGAGGGCAGAGAGTGATGGGTGTGCAAGTATGGCACCTGCTAATGGTACTGGCACATTGGGCAATACTGCCAGTGGTGCTGCAGCCACCCAAAACCCTGGTATATACGGTTCTTATCCTGGCATATATGGCCCCATGTTGGAATTACAGAATACTAATTTTATTTTTTATTTTCCACCTTTTTCCGCTTTAGTTGAATAACTTCCAACTTGTGCTTGCATCAAATGGAAATGTCACTTTTACCATTTACAACTATGCAGAACTTAATTGGACAACCGGCACGGCCAGCGGAGGAAACGAGTTAACAGGACTTGGTGGAACTCCAGCTCTGGTAAGAAATTATGAGGAGTCGGCCGGTCAAGCCCATTGTAGAAGGGTGAATTGTGTAAAAAAAAAACTATTTTTTATTATTCTCTGATGTATAATGTATTCCACACCTGCAGGTGGAGGTGTACAAATCAATTCCTAGCAAAACTAATTCATTACAAACTTCCCAAAAATATGGGATTTGCCACAATCTCAAATTTTGGGGATTTTTGATGTGTTAGTCCAAATGGTGATCAGACAATTTTACCAGTACTTTTAAGGCCCAGGATGGGGTCAAAAATGAGAATGAAGTGTACTCATCTATGTTGGGCTCACCCATCACCTGTGCTGCCACCGCAACTCTTTCCCCGATGCACTCCTCTCTTCGAAAAAGTCTCCAGATTGGTCTTCAGATCAGTATTTAGTCTAGTTCTTCTGGTGAAGACTAAGGCTATGTTCACACTAGATGTTTTTGATCCGTCTTTTGTGCTGAGTATTTTCTTTTTAAACTACAAAAAATATGGATCAGTCACTGCATCTGCAGCCAAGTGAATGGGATTTACAATTTGCTGTGCAGACGCTGCGTTAGTGGTGCAGAAAGCGCATCCAGAAAATAATGAGCGTCAATTATTGCTCCCTTTTTCTAGTATGCTTTCCACACGACCAACGGTCCGTTACTTTCACTCCCAGGTGATCCTATGGTGAGCCCCGGCAATGTCTTCCTCTCGGCATAGGCAGGACCTTTGGGTGGTCTGGTACTGTACTTCCAGGACCTGCCCATGTGACTCAACCTGAGAGTCACATGGTGTAAGGTCCTGTAAGTACTCATACTACTCACAGATAGGTCCTGCCGGTGCCCGGAAGGTAGACATCACCAGGGCTCGCCATAGGATCCATAGCTGTGGAGTCGGGAGTCATCACTGGGGAAGGTGAGAAAAGTTGTGTCTCTGTCTGTGTGTCTGTCCACGGAACAAAAAAGCAAACCAAACGGATGAGTCTCCATTTTTTGGTGAAACGCTCTGTGTGAATGAGGCATAAGCTCTACATAGTGGGAAGCGACACCAGTCAATGAAGACTGATTGGTCAAATAGACTGATGTAAAGATGAATCCAAAGTGGCCAAAGGACCAGAAGAGGAGCTCTGGTGGCAAGACAGGTGAGTGGCCGAGGTTCTAAACCTTTATCATTTTAACCCCCTTTCCAGCCTCCTGATTATGCTTTGGGGTCTGGAGGGACCATAGAACATAATAATTGTCTTTACTTGAAAGATTCAACTCAGTTGAAATTTTATTTGGACCTTACCTAATCCAATGGCCAATTCAAATTTGTGCCAAAAAGGAATTTCGGAGATTGGATTTATCGCTACCTAAAACTTAGTTGGGACAACATGGTTCTCTTTCAAACCTTGACTCTAGGACAAAATTAGAAACTTACAGAAGCGGTTATATCCGGCGCTCAAAATCAAAGGCTGGGGGCAAAGATTTCAATATGAACTCTTCTTTAATGGCCATTCATCACAGGGTCATTTCATTACTATGATCACCTGAGGAAGGTGGAGTTCACCGGCGTAACGCATAGTGATGAATGACCATTAAAGAAGAGTTCATATCAAAATCTTTGCCCCTGCCCTTGATTTTCAGCGCCTGACATAACCGTTTCAGTATGTTTCTAATTCAGCCTTTCCATGGGAGGGTAAGCGGTCAGTACAGCACAAAACCACAGGCAATAGATTAGCAGGTCCTGGGGCTTGAAGACCTTTGGAGATGTCACCGATCGACCGCGTGATCATCACTCCCATGACCCGCGGCTTTCCGGATCCGGAGGCAAGCGCATTGTCTGGTGAGTATTGTCACCGAAGGCTCTAAACCTTGGTTATGTAGGACGCATGACCACCCAAAGTCGCTTTGGCTATAATTAAAGTATACTCTACTACTGGTTAATACTCTAGGAGCGCCCCCTCTCTTCTTGTTTTTGTCTCTAGGACAACATGAAGGATTTTCCAAAATTAAAACATTCCACCAATATTTTCTCTTCTTAATTCATTAGGCCGGTTTAAATAGTGGGAACGCATCTAGCTATTACCAAATTCCAGGATCACTGACTTCAGATATCCTTCGGCTCTCCTCTACCAGTAACGTTAACCTTCCCGGACGTTGGGTCTTCAAGATAGACCAGACATTTGCCAGAGATGTCAATGGCATTTTAGGTAAGTACCGGTAAATTTATTTCCTAATTGACCTTCAAATTGAAATTGTTAATTTTGCCAAAATTTGCCAAGTTTTGCCTCCGGATGCTACTCAATAAAAAAGGGTTTAATTAACTGAAACAAAACACTTGAGAAGAGGATGAGACCTGATAGGGTAAGTATCCAAAGGAAATATCGAAAAGTTAATTATTACACATTTCGATTTATGTGAAAAAGTGAAATTTCCATCAGTTTCTTTCATTTCCATGGAAAAAAACTTTCTTTTGGCTGGTGTTCCTTATGAAATTTAAGTATTACATTGAAAAGTATTTAATGAGTAAATAATTAAATGTACCTTTTTTAACAATTCTTAAGTTATTTTTATTTTTTTATCATTTTAACTTGAAATTGTATTATGTATTTTCTATTAAATTTGTTAGAATTTTTGTATTTTTATAAATTGCTTAGATTATAATCTAAAATAATATTTTGAATCGAAAATTGACCTAAAAATTCCCTTATGAACGATGTATGTAAAACTATTTTCTGCGACTTGCTTGATCTCCGTGTTTGCAGAAACCTTTCACTGTTGCGTTATACTATTATATTAATGTTATTATAAATCAAGAGGCAGAAGAGAGATGATGTCATCCAGGTCTCCGGTAAGTGATGACATCATAACTCGCCATTCAAAGCTTTGACTAACTCTTAAAAAAAGTTAAAAAGATTTTCCTCCACTAATGTGATCCTCTTTCTTTTGTCCTGACTATTCCTAACTAACACTTTCCCAATATACTGTTATCTTATCTCTAACGAGCTTCTAAATGCCTTTATTGTTGTTCTAGCTGTGATCCTTCTAGTCTGGGGACCGGAATGGGACCAACTGAGCAGGGAATGCCACTGATGGGGGCGGGGCTGCCTCTCTGTAAGTGACAGCAGTCTGGGCATGTCACTGGTAGGGGCGGGGCTGCCTCTCTGTGAGTGACAGCAGTCTGGGCATGCATGCCCAAATTACACTTCACGCTTCTCTCAGCCCCCACCAGTGATGTGCTCTGTTCAGTTGGTCTTAAACCGGTCTGCAGCCCGGAAGATCAAGGCTACAACAACAATAGAGGTATTTATGAACCTCTTAGAGATAGGATTACAGGAAAAGAGTAGGTAGCAGAAGTATGTTGGGAAAGTGTTAGTTAGGAAGAGGTAGGACAAAAGAAATGGGATCTTATTAATAGTGGAAAACCTCTCTAAGCCTTCCTTCATTACAGGATATTTGCATTGATAGTGATGAAATATTTGCCCGATGTTGGACTGGTGGTCGCACGTTGACAATCTCGGTAAGGATTTTTGATACAAGTTGATGATCAAGTTGTTTGTGATCTGTATATTATGGCTGTTGATCACTAATGCCCGGAGATTGGGCATGGAGCAGAGCAGAGCTCCACCAATGTTTTTCAACAGGCATAGGAAGGACCTTGTCGTGGTTCTGTTGCTCACAATTTATGGACGTAGCGATGGACAAATAGATTAATCATCCATAAATTGTGCAAACGCTTCCTATTATAGGCAAGAGGGGCTATAAATACAATTTTAAAAAATAGGCCAGCCCAAGAGGTGCAGTGCAAGGTGTATTACTGTCACGTGTTGACTGCTTTGCAGTCCATGTGAAATGCTGCTGCAATTTAAATCTGAGTTAATTTCTTTTTGCACATCCGGAGTTAATGTCAGAAGCTGCTGATATGGGGCTCTGCAGGTGCAGGTGGGAGTTGCCAGATCATTCAGTTCTCCAATCCTTCAACCTTTATGTAGTTCCACTTCCTTCCACTAGGTGTCACTGATATTCTAGTCTCTTCTAGGACCTCAAGCATTGAAGACACAAGTGCTGTAGTCTTTCTTCTGTCATCTGGAGATTCCTTATCTTGGGAGTTGATGTGTGTCCTGGTCTGTGAGTGGAGGTGAGGGCTATTAGCCTAGGGCTTATCAGGAGCATAGGGCAAGGGTGACAGCCCGGACACCTCCACCTTGAGAGGTAATTCCAGAAACTGGGAGAGTCAGAGACACCAGTTGGAAGGAACAGACTAGTTTCCCTTATCACCTTTTGCCCATCATTACCATCCTGCTCCCTTTCTCCCCTTATCATTATGCCAACCCATGGCATATACAATGTAAGTAACAGGTGTTACTGACATGCCCACTAGGGCCATGGGGTACTTGGAACCGGGAGGTTCTGGCTCTGGGTTGTGATGCGGTTGCAACCTGGCTCCGTGGCCCTGGGCGGTCAATAAAAGGGGAACACTTTTTAGTAGATTTAACGTGACACCACCCGTGGGTTTCAGCAATGAGGGATGGATGGCCGACGCTGCGGGACAGATTCACTGGGGCCGGTATTTATGCAGCAGAGTTGTATAAGCTCTCCACTAGTAGAGCCCTGGGGACCCCAAGGCAGTGGATAGAGTTTATGTAGGGATAAGGGTACATTGGGTGCAGGACTGAGTCACATAAAGAACTGCAAGACAACAGGGGAATGTTTTCTGTACCTTTACTGAAGATTTGCAGTGTGCAATCCGGGGTACCGGTACTCTTGTTAAGTGAGATTCGGGAGTCTGGTAGCAATTGGGAATCCACCCAATTGTGTCGGTATGATGTCTCAGGTCAGTACTATATGGTAACACTGAGGTGTCTGTATGATGTCTGGGGTCAGTACTATATGGTAACACTGAGGTGTCGGTATGATGTCTCAGGTCAGTACTATATGGTAACACTGAGGTGTCGGTATGATGTCTGGGGTCAGTACTATATGGTAACACTGAGGTGTCGGTATGATGTCTCAGGTCAGTACTATATGGTAACACTGAGGTGTCTGTATGATGTCTGGGGTCAGTACTATATGGTAACACTGAAGTATCGGTATGATGTCTGGGGTCAGTACTATATGGTAACACTGAAGTATCGGTATGATGTCTGGGGTCAATACTATATGGTAACACTGAAATATCGGTATGATGTCTCAGGTCAGTACTATATGGTAACACTGAGGTGTCTGTATGATGTCTCAGGTCAGTACTATATGGTAACACTGAGGTGTCAGTATGATGTCTCAGGTCAGTACTATATGGTAACACTGAGGTGTCTGTATGATGTCTCAGGTCAGTACTATATGGTAACACTGAGGTGTCAGTATGATGTCTGGGGTCAGTACTATATGGGAACACTGAGGTGTCGGTATAATGTCTGGGGTCAGTACTATACGGTAACACTGAGGTGTCGGTATGATGTCTGGGGTCAGTACTATATGGCAACACTGATGTGTCGGTATGATGTCTGGGGTCAGTACTATTTGGTAACACTGATGTGTTAGTATGATGTCTTGGGTCAGTACTATATGGTAACACTGATGTGTCGGTATGATGTCTGAGGTCAGTACTATATGGTAACACTGAGGTGTCGGTATGATGTCTGGGGTCAGTACTATATGGTAACACTGAGGTGTCGGTGTGATGTCTGGGGTCAGTACTATATGGTAACACTGAGGTGTCGGTATGATGTCTCAGGTCAGTACTATATGGTAACACTGATGTCGGTATGAGGCCTCGGGTCAGTACTATATGGTAACACTGAGGTGTCGGCATGATGTCTGGTGTCAGTACTATATGGTAACACTGAGGTGTCGGTATGATGTCTCGGGTCAGTACTATATGGTAACACTGAGGTGTCAGTATGATGTCTGGGGTCAGTACTATATGGTAACACTGAGGTGTCGGTATGATGTCTGAGGTCAGTACTATATGGTAACACTGATGTGTCGGTATGATGTCTGGGGTCAGTACTATATGGTAGCACTGAGGTGTCAGTATGATGTCTGGGGTCAGTACTATATGGTAACACTGAAGTGTCGGTATGATGTCTGGGGTCAGTACTATATGGTAGCACTGAGGTGTCGGTATGATGTCTGGGGTCAGTACTATATGGTAACACTGACGTGTCAATATGATGCCTGGGGTCAGTACTATATGGTAACACTGAGGTGTGAGTATGATGTCTGGGGTCAGTACTATATGGTAACACTGAGGTGTCGGTATGATGCCTCGGGTCAGTACTATATGGTAACACTGAGGTGTTGGTATGGTGTCTCGGGTCAGTACTATATGGTAACACTGAGGTGTCGGTATGATGTCTGGGGTCAGTACTATATGGTAACACTGAGGTGTCGGTATGATGTCTCAGGTCAGTACTATATGGTAACCCTGACGTGTCGGTATGATGTCTGGGTCAGTACTATATGGTAACATTGAGAATTATGCAGAAATCACATTGAAATGCCAACCAATATGAGAACAGCCTTATCTCACCAATCCTGGAAGACCACAATGCCCTGAGATGAGTGCTTCACAAAGCTCTCACTGATCTCAGGGACACCAGTCAAGGAAAACACTGTGGGCAGCCGGCTAAAGCGCTCAAACACATTGAAATCCATGGTGCATTGCCCCCTGGGAATTTGAATATGCAAATGGAGTCCGTGGAGCCTCGTTTAAGAGTCTCAAACACAGGACTAGCCAGATATCCCTCCAGGGAAGGACCTAGCCCTGGGGTGGAATCCTTGCGCAAAGAGTCCACCCCGGTGCTAGATCCTTCCCTGGAGGGATATCTGGCTAGTCCCATGTTTGAGACTCTTAAACGAGGCTCCACGGACTCCATTTGCATACTAAGATGGGTCTTTGGCATATATAAGGGGTCCCTTTATTCATGAGGGTTTTTATGCGTTGTGGCCTCAGTGTAGAGGCTTTTGCCCTGACTATAGGACCACCAGAACTGGATTATATTCGACAGGAGTTCAACCTTTGATTTTAGGATTCAGCTGAAATATTAGAGTCTATATAAGCATCTAGTATGTTCTCTCCACTTCTTAGTGCACTCTTCGGAAGATGCACCGAGACAGGTATCCAACTGGGACTCTGCGGTGAATCCAAAAGAAACAAAAGCAAGTGTTACTATGTGTTGACCACCTGCGTGTAGAAATTGATCGTTAACCATAAAAGTGTATCGTTGATATATGTCGCCACTGATGAGTTTCCAATGACTAATGGTGGCGAAACGCGTAGGGTATCAACTATCTATATATGGTTAAAACAAGAATATCTTCTAATACTTCCTACTAATGTGTACAGTGTTGATATTAGACAGCTAAGACAGTAATAACTGACCTCTGATGGATCAAGTTGACATAAGAGACTTGAGGTTGGACCAAAATCAAATCTTAGTTCCTTAGTAAGGTGGTTTGGTTGACATCCAGTGTATATTTGTATGTTCTGTAAGTGTTTGGGTTTGAAGGTTGCTTTTGGAGGCACAATTCACTATATCTGGTGTTTGTTGGTTTTAAAGACTGTTTGAATAAAATTATCCTTTTAGATTGTTTTCATTTAGTTCTTTGACACATTTTTGGTGAAAAACATGATAACCTTTTTATCTGTGAACCTAGTATGTAAGGAAGATACCCAAGTTAGGACACTTTGGTCGCCTACCTACAGACTTAGCTTCCTAAGCTTGCTACTATTCATTTCTCAGTGGGTGCCCGCCAAAAGAGGGGTGCTGCTGGATTAGAGTAAGTGGCCCTGGAAGCTCCAAAGGCACAAACAGGGGCGTATCTAGGGGGGTGCAGCCGGACCTTTTGCCTTGGGCGCAACTCAGTGGGGGTGGCGCCGCCACCAAGGCCCCCCCCCGCTCCTAACCCAGGGCTGCATTGGTGGCTGAAAACTGACAGCACCCCCCGCCACTTCATCCCCCGGTCCTCATTCAAGGATACAGGGGCGTCGGGGCTGACATCCGACAGCACCCCCCCCCTCGGTCCTCATCCAAGAAGGCTACAGGGGTGTTGAGGCTGACATCTGACAGCACACCCCCTCCCCCCCCCGCTCCTCACCTACTCTGGGGGGCACCGACATGGATCTTTGCCCTGGGCGCCATGATACCTAGTTACACCGCTGGGCACAAATATTCTATGAGCCAGTGGAAGGGTGAGACTCTGTTGCCTGTTACATTGTGTGTTTTTTCTGGGTATGTGTTATATGCCTTTGACTGTTGGAGATCCAATAAAGTCTTACCATTGTGTGGTTACACCACCCTGTGTTGTCTATGTAGTGTTCCACCCACAGTTTGGGGGTTCAGTGAAATGAGTCCTGGTCCATGCGGTTTTTTCGAAAGGCGGCCGAGCCAACGGCCCATGACCCCCGTGTTTTCCTTCATTGTAAACCCAATAACAACCACAACATCCACATCTTCGTAATGTTTAATAGATACTTTTTATTGTTGTTACATCAATTGGAATCAGAATCTTGGATTATATGACGAGATCACAGAAATATACAATGGAATCATCTCTATACTGAGTATTAAGGATCATTCTTCTTAGATTTGATGGTAAACCAGCCCTTGAGGGCGTCATAAAATCATTACCTTCTTTACTTACCCAACATGACACATAACTAAGAACATAAACCGGGGTGTTTGAGTTGATATTATTTGTTGTGTGTCATGTTGGATAAGTAAAGAAGATAATTATATTATGATGCCCTCGAGTGCCGGATTACCATCAACTCTGCAAACATTTACCGTAGAACGCCTGCTTCACCGGTGCACTCAGTGCTACAAGGCTACTTAATGAATGGTGTGGGGTTATGTATATAGAGAAGGCTACTTTATGGATGGTATGCAATTGGGTACATAGAGGAGTAAGCTGCTAATCTGGGTTCATCGTATGCTTCTTCGAACATGCATGGAAACAGAGGCAGACGTTGTATCTGGTGGATGGTGTGTCAATTGACCATTCAGAGTCATCAATTCCTCTCCAAATGTATCCAAAACACCCATCCCTGATCCTGTCCTAGCCAAGATTGGCATCAACTCAGGGGCGGACCTACCGGGGTGCAGCTGGTTCAGCTGCACCAGGGCCCCGACCGGCTAGAGGGCCCCTCAAGCCTGTAGGGGGGGCCCCCAGCTGACCCCCGTAACCTGATGTCAGAGGAGAGGAGGGTCAGGCAAGGGAAGCAAGAAGCTTCCTGCCTTCCTTGCCTGATCCCGTCTCTCCTCTGCCCCTCTGCCGCACTCTGTATGCACTCGGCGGCGCGGCTCAGCAGGTAGGAGAGCCGCATCACCAATAACCGCCCCCCCCCACACCTCGCCGATGGCCGCCAGCCCCCCCCAACGACGGTCGCCAGCACTCCCCCATCCCCCGCTCCTCAACATGGCTGCACCAGGGCCCTCTGGGCTCAAGTCCGCCACTGCATCAACTGGTACAATGATCATCATTACCCATGGTATTTAGTGTCTATACTTCTTGGTGGGCTTTACTCAAGTAGGTAATGATATACAGATACTTGCTCAAAATACTAATAAAGGAGAATATCTAGAGTTTCAAGACAACAACCAATGAATGACTAAATGTTTATGGCCACTGTGTCGATCAGGGCTGTAGGATTGGACTGGCCCACTGGAATACCGGAGAATCCTCTGGTGGGCCTTGCCGTCCCAGTCTAACACTGGCTGTAGACCTATGAAGGAGCTACAGCTATGGAAGAATGGGGCATTCTTCCTTCTTCACACACTCCATTTGAAATAATATATAGCCGTCATCGCAGACGCATGAAGGGAGAGTGTGACATTCTTCAGGGACATCTCCTGGGTCGCAGTTGGGTTGGCAGGTGGATGCAGAGGGTTCATAGTGTCTATTAGGGGGACATTTTCCGTCACACTCTTCGGGCTTGACGCAGTATGCGCTGTTACCGGTCTGTAGGCCCGATGGGATAAACCCTGTATCACATGTACAGCCTGGATAGTAATGTAGGGCACAGAGTTTTCCCATATAATACGGGCTGTTGCAGGTCGTATCACATCCGGTAATGGTCCCATAATGACTGTTTGCAGGACAAACTGGAACGGAAGAAGATGAAGATCTCATGTTAGGACATAGTTTTCAACCACATGGACAATTTTAGTAAATTACAATAGTTTTCTGTGCAGACTTGTCACAGGCCGCTCCGTTAGGCAAAACCCCCAGAAACCCTGACACCCTATCACTCCTATACCGGGATCTGGATATACAGCAGGGTCCAGGAGATTGCTGCCTATGGAAGGGCTGCAGTCCAGAGACAGGAATAGTTGTCAAGGAGGGTCAAAGCCGGGGGGTTAGTAAAAGGACAAAATCAGGATCCGATAGAGAGGTCAGAGAGGAGGGTCACAACCCAGATGGCAGCAAGGTACAAAATGAAGAGCATTCAAAAGACAGGAAAACACCAATACAACATAGGACACTACTCAGGGAATCCAAAAGCTATATCTGGCAGCTTCCAGCAAGAGGCTGAAGGTATTAGTAGAGTGAGGTACTTTCCAATAGCCTGAAGCTTGGAGTTAATGACTTCAGCTGGACAGCGCACACACCTCCACACTGTCAGATGGACAGAGCCAGTCTGACGGGCGTAACAGCTTCTCCGCCAACCAATCACAAGACCGCTGACGCATTAGTGACGTAGGATCACGTGACGCGGAAGCGGGGGTAAGCGCTGGGTTACACAGAGCGCTCGCTCCACAGCACCGCGGTCACCGCAAGTAACAGCAGCAGTGGACGAGACCTAGCAGGGAGAGCCAACAAGCTGGAGGAATCACACTGCAAACAGAAGGTACAGTGATTTCCTCCTATATGAACATACAATACTATAAGGCACAAACAGAATCTAAGAGTGCCTATGTATTTTATATATATCTGAATCAAGAGTTACAGTGGAACATAAGGGAAAGGAAAATACAAGATAATTGTAAGTGAAAAACAACATAAGGCTGGGGTCACACCTGCGTTTTTTTCTATCCGGATCCCGTTTTGAGCACTAAAAATGCTCAAAACCGGATCCGGATCCTCATCCCATAGGCTGCAATAGAAGACCCAAATTGCCCAAATGGGAATCCGGTTACCACATCCATTTTTTTTAACATGGGACCCTATGGGAACCGGACTCTATGGGTACCTTGTGCTACCGGATCCGGATGCGGTTTTTAAAATTGCAAAAATCCTCATTCCAAAAACAGATACATTAATGCACCCTGATCCAGAATGAGGGTTGGAAACCACATTAAAGATAGTACAGCAAAACATTAGCATACTATTAAGCAATTACTGAAACTTCATATTTGTTCTAGAGCACCATTGAGTTAATGAGAACTGCGCACAACATAAGTATTCAACCTGCAAATCAAAGCGCTAAAATACAGAAAATAAGCACCGTAAGTAAATCGAGAGCCCAAGGGGGATGTTATTGGGTGATTATATTACTCAAAGGATACCGTCACACCTGGAGACATCGCCGGAGATTTTGCAGGCAACACACGGGAGCGTACCCGTTTTTGGCACCCCACCAGCGTCGCCGTCACGTGTTTACATGCGCCGATATCTCCGGCGACGCTTTGCCGATGTTTCAGGCGGCGGCGCTGTTGGGGTGTCTACAAACCCCAGCGGCGATCCTGTAACATTGCGAATTGCCATGTTACACGGGGCGATGCATACACATCGCCTGAGAGTGGTCACCTGGTTCTGAAACCTGGTGACCACTCTCAGCCGATTTTTCGGAGCAAAATCGGCGCGTTACAACGGGGCGACTCGCCGGCGATGACGCCGACGATAGGCCATGCCCCTGCGCCACCTGCGAAATCGCCGGCGCTGTCTCCAGGTGTGACGGTACCCAAAGGCATGAAACATAATTAATGAATTATATCACGTTATACCCACAGATTTAAAGCACCTTATAGGAATCACGGTTCAATGTACCACCAATTATTAATATTATATACACACTGAGCAATACTCATTATTTGGAGCAAAGTTCTACAACAACCACAAGTAAGTGACTCTTAAAATTGATTACCCATGGATAAGCAATATATACAAGATAGTTTTTAATAGAACCCATTATATTACCAGATTCCTAACACTAAAAGGACTTTTTATAGCCTGGAAAAGACCATAAAAGCACAGATAAAGCAGACAGCTGTGAGTTGCCTCCCTCAGCTGCCTAGTTTTACCTAGGCTGGAAAAAGAACATGCCGTCCAAATGCTGTGTGTCTTTTTTATTGCACCCGTGCACTTACATTGGGGAATCTCGACAAGATCTGCCACAGCCACACGCAGCATGCTGCCATTTTTTCCTCAGCCCGTTTCTCGCAGATGGACATTTCACTATACTTTAATATACTTTATATCATTATATTTTCATTGATGTGAGTGCAAGTCAATGTTGTCTAATACTGCACTCGCTGAGTGAGCGCCCCCTATCTCTCCCCTCTATCACCCCTCTGTCTTTTCAGCGCCCCCTCCCGGTCTTTCTTTTCCCTTTTCTCTTTCTTTACATTTACACTTTTCCTTAATTGTAAGTTCTTCTTACCGGTTCTCTTTATCCTGTAACACTCCGTCTGCTGCTGTAACGCTGCAAGGAGATGACAAAAGGGATTAATA